>OX123186.2:2215336-2482036 GCA_944739405.2 Euclidia mi | reverse complement strand
AGGGTAGGTGCCGAAACCCGCACTTCTACAAGACGACGCTGAGCTCTCATCAGTCTCTCCGCGACCACGCTCGGTGCAAGACGAGCGAAACGTCGGAAACAAATAGGTATTATACCTTAAATAAATTAATTGTACGCGATTAAGACCCGCTAATTTATTTTGTATGATGTATACAAATCGCGAAAGTTTAAAATCGATTATTACAAACCGCTACGGGCCGGAATATGTGATAAAAGTAAAACAACCTAGAACGCCTTAGGATAAAGCGGGTATGTTTGGAAACTTCGCTTAGTTTTTTAACAAAGTGTCGTGAAACGATGTTATACCCGTAGGAGTGCGCATTAAACCGCGTAAGGACATTCCTTATTCCGATGGCATTCTACGTAAACGCCAGTGTTCGTCTTTTAAGACAATTAATCCGTAACTGTCGGTACGAGCTAGGTGTTGTACAGTGTGACCTATTTAAAGTGCATACAGAGTGTTGTGAAGTGCTTTCAAACAGTGACTTTAGCTTGTGCGATCGTGTAACGTATAACCAATCTAGTCGCATTTACGATCTGCGTACTAAACGGCACAAGAACAAGTTTGATAAATTGATAAACCATCGTGAGAGGGTAACCGGCAAAAATGAACAGTCCACCCAACAGAAAACGGTAGTCAATTTATCAGATTATGTTATTGATAGCACGACACAAAGCGTATTGGCGAAAGGGTTGAATTATGCATTAACACCTAAACGGATTCCATATGAAAACGTCATAAGTAGCATAGAAGAGGTGATAACGCGTAACAAGTTACCGTCTAACGATGCGGATACACTTAGACAGGATGTTGCCGTTATTTTACGCAAGTCAAAGCCGCCTAAACCCAATATTTCCACAGAAGAGCGTCAAGCACTAAAAACGCTGCGTGATAACACGAATATTTTAGTGCTAAAGGCCGACAAGGGAAACGCCACTGTGGTAATAAATACTTGTGATTATGACTTTAAGATTAGGAATCTGTTAAGTGACACATTAGTATACAAGGCAGTGTCATATAACCCGACCGCCAGAGTGACAAAACGCATTCGTGCCTTAATTATGGACCATAAAAACTTATTTGCGGAAGAGGTGTTTGAACGGTTACATAAACCTCAAATTGTGCAGCCGCCTAAGATGTACGGCTTACCCAAAGTACACAAGACCAACGTACCTTTGCGTCCTATAGTGAGTCAAATAAATTCACCCACATATGGTTTGGCGAAACACATAAGCAAGGTACTACAACCGTTAATAGGCAAGACGCACTCTTTCGTGAAGGACTCTCGTCACTTTGTAGAAATTATCAAGAGCACGAAAAAGGAACCAGACGAGGTGATGGTGAGTTTTGATGTGGAGTCACTATTCACCAATGTTCCTGTTCAAGATTGCCTTGAGGTCATACAGAGGAAATTAAGGGAAAACGGTCTGTCTGACGAATACACTGTTCTGCTTAAGAATTGCTTGGATGGAAACTACTTCTTATATCGTGGACAACACTACCTCCAGATCGATGGAGTGGCTATGGGTAGTCCTATAGCACCGGTAATGGCCAACATCTGGATGGAGCACTTCGAGGAATCCATAGACATGCAGGCATCAAATGTGAAGCTATGGAAGAGGTATGTCGATGATATCTTTTGCATCATGAAGGGGAACCAGCAAGACGTGGAACAATTCGCAGACAAATTGAACTCCATACATCCGAACATCCGATTCACATACGAAATGGAGGTAGACGGATCGTTACCCTTTCTCGACGTTAAAGTGACAGTGAGAGATAATGGTACCCTTGGACACACTGTATATAGGAAACCGACACACACAGATAGGTATCTTAACGCGAACTCGCACCACCATCCGCGGCATTTGGATTCCGTTGTGTCATCGTTAGTGAACAGAGCGTATGACCTGTGTGACCCTGAACAATTAAATAGTGAACTGTCACATGTTCAGGAGGTACTTAGGCGCAACGGATACAAGAAGAAGATACTCCGTCTGAAGAGGAAAGATCGTAGACCTGAAGTGAGCAGAGTGCCGGCTTACATGCCGTATCTAAAGGGAGTAACGGACAAGGTTGGAACAGTACTCAAGAAATACTCCATCAAGACTGTATACAGTCCGTTCTCTAAGATAGCACATAATCTGCGTACCCCAAAGGATGTCATTCCTCTCCAAACACCTGGCGTCTACAAAGTCGATTGCAGCTGCGGTAGTTCATATATCGGGCAGACTAAGCGTACAATCGCTGAAAGAGTAAAGGAACATATCGCAGCTGTGAAAAACCGACATATTAATAAGTCGGCTATAGCTGAGCATTTGTTGGAGTCTGGACCAAACCACTGGATAGAACTGCATCAACCACAAGTCTTATCCACCGATCGTCACTATTACTCCAGGATAGTACGTGAAGCGGTAGAAATCAAGAAATATAACAATTTCAACCGGGAGGATGGATATAGATTATCGGCTACTTGGAATCCAGTCATCAGCAAATGTAAACACCGCCGCAGTGATAAATCTCAACAGTGTGTAGACGTCATTAGTGTAGTGTGTCGGAGTACCGACAGTGCGAACTTAAATAAAGACCAAGTGAGGGTAGGTGCCGAAACCCGCACTTCTACAAGACGGCGCTGAGCTCTCATCAGTCTCTCCGCGACCACGCTCGGTGCAAGACGAGCGAAACGTCGGAAACAAATAGGTATTTATACCTTAAATAAATTAATTGTACGCGATTAAGACCCGCTAATTTATTTTGTATGATGTATACAAATCGCGAAAGTTTAAAATCGATTACCATGGAATATCGCTATCCCTTCGGGTTGCGGAGGTCAGACAGGCAGTCGCTCCGTGGAAAAGCTAATATTCAGCCAAATCCGGTTAGACTAGAAAGCGGACCCCAGATTGAAACTGGGATAACGCTAAGAGAAAGAAGAAGTAACGCAGTGCTAAGCGTTTGTAAGTTTTAAATATACCGAAATGTCCCGAAGTGGGTTCGGCATGGTTCTCTAATATGGCATTATTTCGATCAGAAGAAGGTAGTACTTCTTTCCATTCGAACTCCTTACGTAGCATACACCTAGATTTAATCAAACGATACAATTTATTATTTTTAATAGAATAGTCTGGATAGTCATTAGGCGAAGATAAACAACCATTGTAGGTGGCTGAATACCATTGATCAGTGTCAACATTTATTACATTTAACAAGTTATTATTATTCGCGTTAATTATATTTACAGGTAGGGATCGTGATAACGCATCGGCTATCGGCATACTCGGCTTATTTTCACTTAACACACTACACGGCAATGTTTTAGACATGCATACGGATGCGATATGGTTAGGCAGTAATTTAAATAGTTCCAGAAATCGATGCCTAAAATTAAATTACTTGTAACTTCTGGAATAATATAAGCTTTCAATAAGTGGGTTTGATTATTAAAAGTAGTGGGTAAGTTGATAAGACCGCGCGGCAACAAGATATTTCCATTCGCGGTCCGAATGGAATTAGTGTTGTGACACTGCTGTATTTCTAACCCGGTTTTAGTAATTACCTCCAGATGGGAGTTGTTACCTAAAATTGTAATGGCTGAACCGGAATCGAGCAATCCACAAATAGGTAAACTGTTAATCCTTACGTTAACATAGGGCCGTAGGTCATTTTTAGGTTTATTATCCAGGATCGAAGCGACGGAATACCTAGAGAAATACACTTTTAGAGTGTTTAGCCAATTTCTCCAATCATCTTTGTCAAAATTGGTTGAATAGGTTGTAGAACCTAATTTAGATTTTGACACGCCCCGATCCTGACCAACTAGTTTTTTGGTTTCGACGATTTACAGTTCGAGCAGTTACGGAATGTCACATCCCTACGGCTTCACTTGAAGCAAATTGCGAACCGATCGCGTTTGCATTCATTTAAACTGTGATCATTGATACGGCAGCGCAGGCAGTACTTGGACGTGACTAGAGCGACAGAGCTAGGTTTAAACTTAGGTTTGCTAGGTTCGTTGTTCTCAGTGTCTTCGGACGTACCCTCTATAGTAGCAACGGGATAATTATTGTAGGAATTATTACGCGCTCGGTTATTAGGTTTGTGACTGTAAGCTAGGTCTGGTGCCAACGTGTCGTTATTATAATACGGTTCGCGGAATTGAGAGTTCAAACATTTCATCCGTTCGTAGTTTAAACATAACGTCTGCAGTGTTGCTATACTGTCTATTGAAGATATTGACGGAGCTAGCACTAGTGAGTAGCATGGACGTATGTTATGCAATAGGATGTCTAACTTTTCGCGTTCGGACAATCGCTTTGACGGTGACAGCCTAGCGAACAGCTGATTCATTATCGAGAGATAAATTATTATAGTTTCGGTAGCACCTTGAGTACGTCGGCGGATTTCATTTAATAACCGGTAGTCATAATCGTACGGTGTGAAATCGTCTATTAATTTAGTGGTGAGTTCTTCCCATGTATTGAAATATTCTTTTAGGCCGCGGTACCAGTGAAGTGCGTTACCGGTGAAAATTTCGGAGGCATATGATAAAATTTTAGTGGAAGGTAGATTACGCGCGATTTGGAATTCGGTTACGCGTTGTAAGAACGCTCGGACGCATCCCGTACCGACGTATTTTAGCTTAGACAGTTCGCTAACCCTCAAATGCTCGCAATGCAACACTGGGGCTAACCCTGCCTGCGTCGAGGTAGACGGCGCCGGTTGGGCCTCAGCCACAGCATCAGCTGAGCGAACACCTGATTGTTCAATGGTGGACAGCTCCGCCGAGAGCTTGTCGAACCGGCTGCACAATTCGGTTATTCGTTTTGAATACGCCGTAGGACGTTCCATCCTACGGAGTCTATGGAAAATGTGGTTGTGCAGTGCGGTAGACCTCCTACCTAGGTTCGCGTCGTAAGAATTGGTTAATAAATTCACTCGCTTGGCCAGCTCAGAGACGGCCTCGCTAGCGCCCTCGAAGTCCACCGCTATGGCTAGACCCGACTCCAAAATATCATCATTTGGAATGGCTTCCAGTAATTTAGGGAGCTGCTTCCGCAGACCTAGGACAGAGGTAGCCGGCTCCTCACCTCTAATCGCGACCTCGTAAGCTAACTCGTTCTTATTTAAAAGTAAGTATTTTATGGGGTGTGAGCCCATTGTGTATGAATAAATAAACTGCGTAAGTATATACTACACACTACACTTAGTGCGCAAGCGTTCCGCCCTTACAAATGGCCTACTTTACGATTAGGCGTAAAAGTTCGACCGTTAGGACTAATTAGAAAGAAAAGTTAGATTCAAATTTGCGAACTATTACGTAGTATGTAGTTACACTAAAAGGTAGACAATTAGTATAGCAATACGTACCGGTTCGCTGTAGCCGCACCTGCTCGCTTACAATGATGGAGACCTGCTAGATGAGAACTCGAGCACGGAAAGCGAGACAATAACCCACGTAGGCGCCACTGTAACGGGTTCTGGTAGTAAAAACGCAGTAGAGGATCTAGATGCGTTTATTTGCTGAGTATTGCCTCGCTTCCTATGCCGAGTATGACCGACCAACAACACGACACTGGCCTGAACACTAAGGGCTGCAGTCTCCCACGCTGTTCCCTCCGGTAGTGTGCAGGGCAGGTTGCTCGAAGGGCTGCGCGTAGCGGCAGATCCTCGCAGGCCGTTGGCTCAGCTTTCAGGTGCCGGCGGTGTGTGTGCGATGAGCGGGGCAGGCCAGACTCTTCAGCAGAGGTGACGCCGAAGGCGATGCAGCAGGTGTAGCGGTCTAGGTAGTGTAGCCCGGAGCTTAAGGTAAACCTGGAACCTGAAGGGAAACAGCATTAGGAAAGCCACAACCAATAGAGTCAGGCAGGCGGCGTCAGCCGGCCTCAGCTAGCAGGTAGAGAGATGGGCAGTACGCTAACGCAGTAAATGTAGTAACTCACCCACAGCTGGGACCAGGATACACGTAGAATGTTTATGGATATAGCGATATAGAATAGAGTAGCGGTAGTAGGTTAGTGTAGAGTAGCGGTGACGGCCTCTCTGTCGGCCCCTTTATATACCGGCCCTCCATCAGCGTTGGTGTCGGCGCATTACCAAATAAGGGCAAAACTTACGAGCGCGGACGATGGCCTTCCCTGATTGGCCGAGCGTATGGACGGTATTATGACGTACACTCGGTAGGTACCGGTCATACGCTGCAGTATGATTCAAACTACCTTGGTGTGTAGGAAATGTAGGTGCTGAAGGTAAGCCATGAAAGGGGCAAAGGTCGGGGTAATTTTATGTGCATTTTCCTTAGTCACCTCTGACAACACTGGTGAAACTTCATATTATTTCATCCGTCGCCACACGGATACTCGTATGTAGGTCACCCGCTACCCGCTCCGCCTATTCCACGCGACCGTGCTCAAAATGCGGCCAAAAACAGACGCGTATTAAATCTTTACAGATGCACGCGGCCTTGGTCTACTTACAGCGGCGGGTAACTCTTTAGCGGAAACTCTTACACGTAACACATCGAAATCCCGAAGAAACATTGATTTTTGCTTTGAACAAACTGGAATTTATTTGCCTTTTCAGAACGAGGCGGTATTACCGTATCTACCTATTGGAAGGGATTTCTAAGACTTGGGGAATTGCTGTTGCGGGGATTTGACTTGATAGGTTGTGAACTTTTTTTTGTTGTATTGGATGTAAAGGCACTAGAGTTATAATGTATTTATATGAAAATAAACATATTTAAGTTTGAGTTTACTTCGGCTCGGCGTGTATTGGCTACCCAAGTGAGCAGTTCAAGGTATAATTATATGGTTAACCTGTCTAATGTTATCATTCTGTCAGAACTAGGTAAACTAAGACAGAGAGAGAAGATGGAGGGTAAAGTATGACGAGGAATATTATGTATCCTGACTGTGAATCATCGAGCGAAACGTCACTTCTCTTATATTGTAACACTTTAATTAAATAGTAACGATTTCATTTTAAAATTGTTACTATAAGCCCTATTGTATTGAATGGATGGACACACCCTCGGATTGATCACCCAACTTATTGCAATGCAAAAAGGTTGACAATACCGAACTCCTCTAAAAGGATAAGGGATATAGGAGTGGTATGGGTACCAGGAAGATACCTGACTTGCAGTATCCCGCTGTATGCGCCGACTATTCTTCGACACGTTTTTCGCCTCTGCACGAGGCATCCTCAGAAGCGATGGGCAGCGACTGAGCTCAGTCGTTATAGATCCTTATATTAAGTGTCCCATGTTTCTTTAAGCTTTAGTAATTTAGGCTTTGACCTGTCAGTAATTTAAGATAAGTATTTATATCATATGTATGACTAAAGAATACCAACAGCTACGCCCGCACTATTTATTTTTAAAACCGTCGTTTCTGCCTGATCCCGTGGGGCAAACCCTTAGGTACTTAGTGTACATATATTGGTAGTAACTTTGCAGGAATAGATACCTACCTACAGATTCTTTAAATCAGAAATCTTCCTTCAGGAATTTAGCCTAGTTTAATAGAAGGCTAATCCTATAAAACCGAAAAGTACTATAGGTACTATTAAGAAGATATCATTTAATTTTACAGAAATCCTTGAAGATGTTGCAGTCTGTCTGCCGATAGGTTCCGTTAACAGCCACCTTGAGGCCTGAAGGCTAACGTTTTATTTCATCGAGAAACGATTACTTAGCTCATATTCTTGGTACTTAAACACATTTTGATATGGGACTTAACTTACCGTTTTATAGACATTGACGTAAATGAAGCGTGTAGAATACCTAATTTGTGGGAAGAAGAAATCCTATTTTGCTTTGGCGCTAACACGAGTCAGAATAACATTGATTGAAGAGCTATTATGAGCTTGTGATAGTGGCTAGTTGTGACACCCTGAGTTCGATATCAGAACCCATACTACAAATAGCGATACCGGAAATATGAAAGGGACAAAACCTTGTCAAAGTATTTTATTTTTATAATAATAGGCGGCAAACGAGCAGACGGATCGCCTGATGGTAAGCAATTACCGCCGCCCATGGACACAAGCAACACCACAGGAGTCACAAGTGCGTTGCCGCCCCTTGGGGATGGGAAAAGGGATAGGATGAGGAGTGGGATAAGGAAGAAGAAATAGGGAATAGGGCCTCCGGCACTCTCACTCATCGAACGAAACGCAACAGTTTAAGTACTGTTACTTTACGTCGATTTTCTGTGAGAGGGTAGCCCCGGTCGAGCCGGGCCATTCATGCTGAAACCAACAAGGCTCTACTACCTGTGAATCTTACTTTAGCTCTCCTGAAAAGTTACGTTTCATTGATAAGGTTTTGTCCCTTACGTTATTTCATATTTCCGGTATTGATATTAGGTATACCTAAGTGCCAACTTATATACTATTTGTAGTATGGATCAGAAGGGTCTTTTCGCTTGCTAAACAGTTGGATGCGGGAGGCTCGAGACCACGCTGTGTGGCGAACTATGGGAGAGGCCTGTGTCCATTGGATGTCTCTAGGTTATACATAAAAAGAGATACTAAAATCTTACTACATTTTATAAAGCGAACGTTTGTGAGGATAGAGGCAGCTACCAACAGACTGCCATGCAGAGGGTATCGGGTTTGAATCCTAGGCGCGCACCACTGCCTTTTCGGAGTTATGTGCGTATTGAATTATTAATTATCGCTTGCCCCGTGCCTCGGGGAGCACGTTAAGCCGTGGGGCCCGGTTCTCATGAAGATCTTTGACAGTCGTTATAGGGAGTCAGTACCTATCTCAGTATAAACTGACACTAGTCTAAACCATGGAATATCGCTATCCCTTGGGGTTGCGGAGGTCAGATAGGCAGTCGCTCCGTGGAAAAGCTAATATTCAATCAAATCCGGTTAGACTAGTAGGCGGACCTAAGCGGACCCCGGGTTGAAACTGGGATAACGCTAGGAGAAAGAAGAAATAACGTTTGTTAGGATAGCTA
This sequence comes from Euclidia mi, assembly GCA_944739405.2. Classification (NCBI taxonomy): domain Eukaryota; kingdom Metazoa; phylum Arthropoda; class Insecta; order Lepidoptera; family Erebidae; genus Euclidia; species Euclidia mi. Next base: position 2,473,046 of record OX123186.2, on the reverse strand, counting down.
GATGTATTGATGTCTGTTATTCTTTCACGCTAAAACTGCCGAATGGAAGCTCCATTCATTTATATAAACTCCATATAATATGCCATGTAGCAGTAGTATTCTTTTTACGTATAAAAAGTTATATTATGATAAAACAACTGTAAAATAAAGTGAGTTACCATAACGCAGAGGGTCGGTTACAACTCATTAAAGCAACTCCTTGGTCCGGTAACCTTGTAAGTTTAAGTCTTCGCAACCGGGTCAACTGCTGCCGAAAGTAAGAGATCGTTCACATTGGCTTTATCACTTTATGTACTGTACTCATAGTATAGTATATAATGGTATGTATGTCAATATTCTCGATCATAAGATTCATAAGTGTAAGAAAGCAAATATTTATAAGTTCAGCATACACAAATATACTTAGTCGTTATTACAGATTAACTAAGTTGAATGGATTTTGAATTTAAGAACAACAGAACAACAAATGATCTACTAGTCGACCAAGCCAACTAGACGAATGTCAACGTGACAAAATTCAACATAATTCAATAATTATAATCCAGAAATTCCTAGTACCGATTGCAGGCGCATTGTACGTTCACACGCCGCGTTCGCACGTTACGATAAATAATTTCTGGATTATAATTGTTGAATTATTTTGAATTTTGTCACGTTGACATTCGTCTAGTTGGCTTGGTCGACTAGTATCTATCCAATACTTTATTAAATATCAGTTGCTAAACGGTGAAGGAAAACATCGTGAATTAAATATCAAATAGTTTGCCACATCAACGTTCTCGAAAGACATGTGAAGATTGCAAAGTCTGCCAATTTGCACTTGGCAGACATGCGTGACAGCGGAGTGATAACTCTTCTCATAATGAGGAGAGACCAGTGCTTAGCAGGAGCATAGTATATATACAGGGCTTCTTTTTTTCTTTTTGGTGTCGGGTTGGAAAATCCTCATGGAGTCCCTCCGCCCTGGGGGAAGGGCGAAGGGGACTGTCAGACTCTTAGTGACTAAAAACCAACCCGTGTTCCTCATGTACCTGTGTCGCGGGAGATAGGGCGCGCCCCGCGACCGCGCCCGACTGCGAGGGATAGACGGAATTGTCCCCCGCACCCGCACCTTTGGACGCATCCTGCGCAGGCCCCTCCAAGCCCACGCGGAGCGTCCTCTCCCAGAATCTCTCTTAGCTTCACCGCGGGTGTCCAAGCTCCGGTTACTGAGCCCCACACAAAGAAAAGGTGGAGATCCCACGGGGGTGATATATACAGGGCTGATGATCATTCAAATCTATTAGCAGAAGAGATTATGATTTAAAAATGAGTCAAATGGGGTCATACACTCATAACCTGAGAATGTAATAACTTCAAACCATTTAAATGCCTAATTTTGTGCTAAATCTGAACCCTCATATTTGCATAAAACCATTTGGAAGGGTAGCTCTAGTTGAGAAATGGGTTAAGTAAGAAAAATTTAGTGTTTGAAGAGTTAAATAAGTGGATGGTTTAGTTGCTAGCATATTTTAGAGGATTTAGACGGTGCTTTAAATTAATTACCTCAAACATACTTTACTCGAAATCATAAAGATCAATTATGACAGACAGACAGACAAAAATGGTATGTTCCAAGGATAGAACTTAATTAGGCTATAAATTAACCTCAGGACGCGGTCGAAACCGTAGGTTCTTACCTTAAAGAAAGATAGAAACGATTGGAATGACGCAATAAAGAGTAATAGGTACCTAATGGTAATTCTAATACATAAGTACTACAATCACTGCTGTACGTAAGTAAATAAACATGGTTGACAATTTAAAGAACCAACTAAGCCCTAAGGCAATAATGTAGGAACTTAAGTACTACCTAAGACTTAGTTATTGTTGGAGCCTAAGGCATTAAGTTTGACCCAAGTTAACCGTCAGAACACTTAACTCTCGTGTACATCAAATGCCGCGTCTTTTGGGATGCGTGTGTTATGTAACAGTTCTAATTAAAACCTTATTAACAACAAGTTAAAGTTCAATTAGCGAGGGTAAGGTTAACGTTCGTTTATATTTGAATAGATCTTGTTAATGTTTTAGAGAGTAAACGGTACTGGAAAATTGTAGGGAAATTCTTAGAACATGATTGTATTTACAGTCATCTCGTGACTACGACATGTCCATACAAAAACGTCGTCAAATAGGATTTTTGCTTTTCTCAAAAAATCACATACGGGATTTAAACTCGTTACTTAAATGTTAATAAATTTTCAGTTATTTTGTTGTCATTTATTTAGTATTTTAGGAGATTTGGAAACTTGATGAAATCTCCAACGTATAGCTTATGTTTATCCACGAGGTTGGTGGGTTATAGGCGGCAAACGAGCAGACGGATTGCCTGATGGTAAGCAATTACCGCCGCCCATGGACACAAGCAACACCACAGGACTCACAAGTGCGTTGCCGCCCCTTTGGGTTGGGAAAAAGATAGGATGAGGGAGAAAGAATAGGGGATAGGGCCTCCGGCACTCACTCACCGAACGAAACGCAACAGTTTAGGTACTGTTACTTTACGTCGATTTTCTGTGAGAGGGTAGTATTTCCCCGGTCGAGCCGGGACATTCATGCTGAAGTCAGCAAGGCTCTACTACCTTGAATGGTTCTGTATGTTATTTTTATTATCTCTTTTCTTTCTGTTAATAGACGCTAATGATGTTCAGGAATTTGCCTACCCATCCAAATAGAGACCTAGCTGGTGTCACTTAACCAAACCACAACGGAGAAATCATTTACATCAAAGTATCGCAAACATCAATACTAACAGCTCAAACACTTCAAAGTTAAACCACAAATCAATCGTAGAAACAGCGCTAACCTATTCAATTGGAAAGGCATTATTTTCTTCAGACGATGTTTATTGTTTGACTAGCTTTTGCCCGCGGCTTCGCTCACGTTAAGTTCGGGGTAACACAAAAATCCTTCATCGTTCGATAGTAATTTTCGTTTTAATTCTGTTGATAGGAACTAATAAGAAATAGAACCGCAAGAAGTATTTAAAACATTTTTGTAAACAGTATTTTTAGAGTTCCGTAGTCAAAAATGGCTAACATGGAATCCAAATGGCATCCTTATTGACGCACTATGTCTGTCAGTCTATCCGTATATCATAGCCACTTTATGCCGAAACTATTCAGTTTACACATTTGAAAATTGGTAGCTAGATGTATTCTGTGAACCGCTTTACGACGTTATAGAAAATAAAAAATATTGAATATTAAAGCTTTACATATATGGAACTGATGTATAAATATACCTATAAATCTTATTACCAACTAAGGATCTGGTATTACACAGAACAGTTAGGCATGTACCATTGTACTTTTTTACAAATACCGTAAGTTCCGAATACGTCTAAGCAGCTATCAACATATTTGGCGCGTCTACAGCCACTAAAGAGCCTGAATACCATAGGACCTCTTTTGAAAACCCACATTAATGAAAACCCAGGCTTTATTACAGCTTTTCATACAATAAAACGAATGCAAACCAAGCCCACATCATAACACGAGTAACATAAAGCGAGGCATTCACCCCTAGTCGGAAAAGGCCACACTGCGAAAAGCACCCTGCACTCAGTTCAAATTATTTCTACCATAGTATGATTGATATACGCTCTGCTGCCTACGATTTTACGGTCAACAGCTCTCCGTTTAAACAGCAAAGTGGTTATGCATGCGCATACTGTAGTAGGGAGCAGCCAGGCTAGGTAATTATGGACATTAATAATTTGGCTGAAACGCTCTGGCCTAATTATTTCGGCTGCAAGAGAAATCTTGGGGTAAAGATGTTACGTTTTGGGGTAATCTGTTTACTTGATTTGGGTTGAATATGTAATGTGATGTTATTGGGAGTTTGGTGTCGAGGCGTAGATTTCTGGATATTTGTTTTGGATTCGGTTTGTAGTTCGAGCAAAGTGACTGACTAGAAAAGTATCCACAATGGTCCCTTGAGCTTGGTTCTCAGACTTAGCCTCATTCATCGTCCTAATGTTATCCTGGTGGCATTCAAGGCTTACACGCCTTGTAGCCCGAGTTCCGCTTACTGGTCTAACCAGATATGACAGAATATCAATCTGGAATATTTTCTTACCTCTTACTTACTTGGCCTCATTATAAGCACCTAAATGCATGAGTAGAGTCCATGTATCGGTTACCGAAGTGTGGGACGCCACAAGAGTAGGTTGTCCGATGACCTGAAACGGGTAACAGGTGCGGGCTGACTGCGGAAGGCACAAGACCGGTAATCGTGGCGCATGTCAGGAGAGGCCTATGTCCAGCAGTGGACTGCAATAGGCTAATAAGCGAAACCTATACTCCTACACCCTAATGAAATAATGCGTCTGTTTCTTCATGCTGCCTTTCTGTACTTCTATACATAAATGTTCTGTGTATACCTGACACCTAAACAGAAACACGAAAATTTGCCAATTCGTAAAGTAACTACCACGCAGTAGAATTCCTCGTAGCTGTTATTACTTGTGCCCACGCAGCACCCTTCTTTTGAACTAAGGAACTGTAGGAAGGTACCGAGATAATATAAAATACTGTTGATATTTTTGTTGCCTACCGATTTCAGAGCATTTCTTATAAAGGGTACAAGCACAGATTTAACCTATAGTCTTAGGGTACAAGGATCTTGTGGGGTTGGGTATTTCTCATAAGGGCACAGAAATCTTTACGCTTAAAGTTTTTGGTAGAGGTACCTAAACTGAGAATGTCTGTTGTAGGCGATCTAGAATATAATTATGCAGTGATTTCTCTGTCTTGATTAGTAAGTACCTACCTGGTAATAGACAGGCAGGATCAAAAGGCCTAGTTTGGGCACTAATTTATTGATCGCAATCGACTCGTTTGTAGATATGTATTTACATTTTGCAATACAGAAAATGTAAAACGCCCTTCGTGTGCAGTGGTGACTGTCACAGGCCGTTTTTGAAAACGAAGTTTTAGGAACAACACACTCTTTGGTGGCTTGATGCCGAGGTCAACAAACCCTGCTTCAGGCTGGTAAGGGAAGTTTTATCCAGTTGGGCACTAAAATTTATTTGCCCTTGGAAGAAATCTCGCAGGAGTTTCAGCGCTAAGCCGTCTTCCTGGAGCTGCCCTTGCGTGAATATCTACTGACTTCTTTTCTTTTCCATCTGCTAATTGTTGTAATGTTACCTACATTCCCTTCGTTACAATAGTGCGACTCCGATGTAACTGCTTAAGTATAGCCCGATATTCGGCTGCAGAAACAGTTTTGGGTTGGTAGGTAGTAGGATAAATTACAGCAGGGCTGCCTGAAAAGTTTTTTTTTAATTTTGTCTTATTTTTTTTTCGATTAAATTTTATTTAAGTATTTAAAAGGCAAACATTTTCAAAAAATTGTGAAGTCATTGGTTATATAGCGGCCCATCCACTAACGTTCATTCCTGCCGGAATCTACAATCCTTACGGAATGAACGCCAGTGGATTTGCAAGAGCAAGAAAGAATGACGGTATTAAAACACCGCCATCCTTCCCGTCGCGAAGGACGCGACGCGCGATGTGATCAAGTTAGTAGGTACCTGTTTATTTGTCCGGCGTGATTGACTGCTCGTTTGTTATCATTTTGTGTTCGTCTTCGTCCCGGAAGTATAAAATGGATTCCCAAGAAATAGACGATAAAGATGATATTAGAAATGTTTTTTTTTTTTATATATTCTACCACATACACACATCACCATCTATATAGTCCCAAACTAAGCAGAGCTTGTACTATGGGTACTAGATAATGGATGAACATACATATATACTTTTTTTTGTAAATAGGTACATACATATACATAGAAACACCCAGACCAAGACAAACATCCATGTTCATGCACAGAAATGTTTGACTTGAGCGGGAATCGAACCCGCAACCTTCGGTGTTGCAGTCGCTTACACGCTCGCTGCGTCAACCGGTCGTCAAATCAAGATATTAGATATCGCATGCCAGATCTTTTAAAAGTCTTATAACACTAGATTTCTCCTTTTCTAATAACCACTTTTTAACCCACATTCTATGTCTTCTTTTAGGTTTAATAATAATGTCCTCCCGACGGATTTCGCCCACGGCGGCTTGTCTATACATGAGACTTGCCATCTGCGCGGGACATATTATAGTCATTGACATAATAATATATTACTGCGTAAGGACTGGGCGGACCGCATGTTACAATGACGCCTCGAAGTTGGTCCTAAAATGGTCTTCTCTTTAACAAAGTGAACTAGAACGCGATCAGCTGTCATCGGGAGCGGTCGTAAATTTTGCGAACAAAAATGCCAATTGTGCCATGAAAGGTTGCGTGAACTACGACAAAAAACATAATAAAAAATATGATAACATTTCATGTCACCGGTAACTTAAAATATGTCATTAAATCAACTTCTAAAATTATTTAGAGCAATTTTCTTTCATATTGGTAAAAGGGTCGATTTCAAACGGAACGAATAAAGTATGTTTTGCAAATAATTTAAGAAATATGCGATGATATTGCTAAGTATCTATTCTATTCAATCCTTGGTTTACATCTTTATATGATACAAGAAGAAACATTACAATACATGTTTAAATTTTGAGAGAATTTGCAAAAACAGGTCTACTTTTTCATTAGTGTGACGAGATACTTGCCGGATTATTTAGTAAACATGAATAAAAAAAAAATTAAGCCTGAAGAAATCGTATTTTATTGTTTTCCTTATACACTCTAATAATAATGCTATTGAACGGCAACAGTAGTTTTAATTAAAACAATGTAGAAATATAATTTCCTAGAGGTTAAAAACGCGATCACTTATTTTAAATCATTAGTGTAGATCATAAAAAACTTTAGAAATATAAATATCCGGTTGATTTACCGCTTCCCTCTCTGCTCAACCCAGTGGGGGTCCTCAGTCACCCTCGTACTTTAAGGTGTCCGCAAGCACAGCAGTCGTCTTTTCGGTAAGAAATTAACATTTGTTTGAATTTCTATGTTAAAGACAAAAAAATGATCATTCGTGTTCATAATGATATTACAAAAAGTATTTTTACTAGAAACTCAATGTATCGCGTGATGATTAGCCGCAAATGACGCAGATATTTGGTTTTGTCTACCAAAGCATATAGAAATTTCCATGCCTAGATAATTTTAGGATTTCGTTCAAAATATCATTAGTGTCACTTCATTCGTGTGGATTTTTGAGTAACACGAATGAAAACAAAAACTTCACGAATGATATAGTGTTACCAAATGACTGATTTACACGTGTTAATGAGCTGTTTGTATAAGGGTGTTCGTTAAGTGAAGCCGGCCCGGAGCAAGGCGAGAAAGATACAAGCAACTAAAAACGACACCGAAAAATATGCTACCGAGAAAGCCAATAGGGAGGCTTACTTAAAACGTTAAAGTGAGAAAAATGTCAAATTTATCAGTCAAATGTATCAGTCAAATGTCTCTAAGGGAGCAAAGAGCACAAAGAAAGCGTTGGAGAGAAAATTCTAAACGATACCTGAAGAAGAAAGCCAAAGAACAGAAGATGCAAGAACTGTTTGTTTCACAAGTGCGCGAAGCAGGCGAGGAAGTGATGCTGCTGATGACGAGTCAAGAGATCCATCAAAATCGAAAAACATAAAAACAGAAGACAACAGAAGCAGAATGAAAACATTACAAGTAAATTAAAGCATTGAAGATAAAACATACTACAGAAAAAGATAATTGATTTTGATCATAAAGAAATATCAACACAGATGCCGAATTTTAACGAATCAAATTAATAAAATAAAACTAAAATATCAAAATTCAGACAAAACCGGCAAATAAGATAACAACTCTGCTTCAACTCATATAACTATTGATACCCGCAATGATTCTGCTACAAAAATAACTAAGATTAATTTAAACTAAAATGCCAGTATGAGACGTAAAAAGTGCTTAAATGCCAGCTTTCAGGTACAGAAAATAAAACAAGGAGGTGACAGAATTCACAAATTAGTTGAGAAATTCTATGAAGACGATATTAATAGTTGCGTTGGTGCTGGAAAGAATCAATGTGTAAAAAACACGAAATACATACATACATACATAGACTCACGCCTGTTTCCCGGAGGGGTAGGCAGAGACTACGGAACGCCATTTGCAACGATCCTGACATATCTCTCTTGCTTCATTCACTCCCATCAGATTCCTCATGCATGCTCTTCTGTTCAGGGTGCTTCTAACCTGTCCTGTTTTTAGGATGTCTCAAATCTGGTCAGAGAATGTCCGCCTAGGTCTTCCCCTTCGTCCTGTCCCTTCCACACTTGCCTTACATATCTTGGCTTGGTCAGTCTTTCGTCATCCATCCTCTCCACGTGCTCAAACCATCTTAGCATACCTACCTTTCTCGATGCTTGTCACTACATTTTTTACCCCACAACACTCTCTTATCACACAATTCTTTACTCTGTCAGTCAAAGAAACACCACACATACTTCTCAGTGCTCTCATTTCTACAGCATTTATTCTACTTTCATGACTCTTCTGCCATACCTAACTATCACTACCGTACATAAGAGTAGGTACTAACACCCCTCTATGGACAGCCAAACGTGCCTTCGTGGACACGTTTTGGCTATTCATAAACGCCTTCAGAGCTCCATTCACTCTATTACCTGCATTAACTCTTCTTTCAATGTCTTCTACATTCTTACCGTCTCTTGTAAACAGAGTGCCTAAATATACAAACTCATTCACTTGCTCCACTCGCTGTCCATCGATCATAACATTACAAGCCGTAACACATTCTTCCTTTTCAAAAACCATAACGTTCGTTTTACTTACATTCACTTTAATTCCTTTCCTCTCTAACGCACCATGCATGATTGTTACCATCTCCTGCAACTCCTCCGCTGAAGACGCAAGTATAACCTGATCATCAGCATAAAGGAGGCATTTGACAAGTAACTCATTCATTCTTAATCCACAGTCACTATTTTTCAAATCTTGCAAACAACTGTCAATGAAGAGATTGAACAGCCACGGCGACGCTACACATCCCTGTCTAACACCTGTCTCGATGGTAAACCAATCCGTGTACGACCCATTTATCCTCACACAAGCTCTAGAATCTTCATAAAGGGAAAAACACGGAATACAGAAACAAAAACGCTTTTTGCTGGATTCTGCTAAGAACCTGCACCCGAAGTTACTAGCCTCACCTCATTATTCTTTAGAATTTTTGTTTAAATATTATTTTGTTGATTTAGTAATAATAGGGTAGTTTCCAATGTCAAAATAATTACGTTTTATTTAGTCCGTATTTTAGATGATAAAAAAATATTGGACACGTATTTTTTAGTTTATCGATTAAATAAAAAATAACAAAGATATAGCCCATTAAAGTTACGTGTGACGTCATCTAGTGCGAAAAAATGCAGCACGGTGTGACGTTATACGTAACTTTAATGAGCTATATCTTGGTCATTTTTGGTTTAACTTACAAATAAAAAAATACGTATCGCTTATTTTTTAATAATCTAAAGGACGGACTTATAAATTTTGTTTTGTCAACTAGCCTATTGTTGAAGGACTGAAAGCTTAAGTTTGGATCACTTTATTAAGAGAGACAGTATATTTTTTTGTTCAAAAATCATATAACTATTCTCAATTTATAAGTTTTACCTACATTATTTGCCAAATTTGGAACGGATGGATGACAGAAGAAATACGAAAGTATCGTGCGAGAATTAATGGAAATTTCGGTAGGGGACGCCCTAGGTGGACGTACGCCGACCAAAGAGGTGACGTTTGACCAAATTAAAAGTACCCATAACCAACGCGCATGATGAGGTTAATGAATGTCGAGGAAGCGAAAGAGGTATGTTTGAACCGAAGCATGTGGCGTTCCATAGTCTCTGCCTACCCTAATGGGAGACAGGCGTGACGACATAGATAGATAGATAAAACCTATTTCTTTTTTGTCTTCTCATTATAATGCCCTGGTAACGATTTTTATAAAAACGTCATACATTCTCAATTATAAAATGGCCTTATCATTAGTGTGATCGAAACATCATTTGTGTTTATTAGAATTTCATTTGTGTAACCACCCACCTCATTCGTGTTGACTAAATTTTGATTTTTTACTACTTTGAGCAAACATTCCTCTTGAATTTTGATAACGCATGTATAACTACGTGAAAGAAAACTCTTTAGGCCCTCCCTGAGCAATAAAACCGAAGTTTACAGAAATTGAAAAAAAAGTGTCATATAAATTCGAAACGTGAAATCGACCCAAAAACGGTGCGAAGCCACGTAAAAGTGCGACATAACTTTGAAGTGGCGGGCGTTGTACCCGATGAAATGAAAAGATTTATTATTATTACTATAAGATTATATAATGTTCTAACAAAATTATTTTTAATTGATTCTTAAAATTTAAAGATACACCAACGTCAAAAAACATTAGGTACGAATCATCATCATCATCATCTTCTTGCCCTGGTCCCAATCTATTTGGGGTCGGCGCAGTACGTCCTTCGCTTCCATTATTTTCTGTCGCCCGTCATCTGATCATTTACCCCTTTCTCTTTCATATCCATCCTCACACAGTCCATCCATCTTTTCCTTGGCCTCCCTCTCCTTTTCCATCCCTCTACCTTCATATTCATCACTTGCTTACCTACATACATATCATCTCTTCGCATAATATGTCCATACCAAGCCAAACGACTTTCTTTCACTTTCTCGTCTATAGGCGCCACTTTCAGACTACCTCTCACGTATTCATTCCTAATCTTATCCATTCTCGTAACTCCACACATCCATCGCAACATTCTCATCTCTGCCACATGTAATCGTTTTTCATCCATCTTCTTAGTAGCCCAACACTCAGCTCCATACAATACGACAGGCCTTATAACCGCCTTATATATGCGTCCCTTGAATTTCAAAGGCATTTTAGGATCGCATATTGTGCCCGAGACCTGTTAGGTACGAATCCAAAATGGAAAAATATATATTTTTTTGTACCTCGAAAAATCACCCCGCTCTTACAAGGATATGTCTAGCAGACCATGCCGATTTACATCGTAGTTCATACTAGTTTGAATAGATGGCGTTATCTTTTTTTGTAAGGTGACTGCGTCTGTCAAATGTTCGGTCGCACGTATCTTTAGTATTTAAATTAATGATTATAGTGCACAAGTGTGTGCGCCAACACAAGTGCACTCTCTATTCCCTCACTCTCATAGTGCGATGGGACGCCACATGCGACACGACCGGAGAGAGATTGGGCGCAGGACCAACGGCTTAACGTGCTTTTCAAGGCACAGGGATGTGACACCGCCAACTCCCTGACTCCGAACTTCTGTTGGATAATTCCTAACAGAAAAACCATCAGTTTTGTTCGACCCGAGAATCGAACCTGAGACCTCATGATCCGCAGTCGCTTACACTACCGCAGGACCACAGAGGCAGTTGAATTTTAGGTTTAGGTAAATAGATATTCACTCGCAATAAAACTCATAGCAATATATTGATCTGGTTGATGTAGCAATAGCAATCTCTTGCTTACGGGTACACATGTTGTTGCAAAATGAAAATAATCCATAAAGATAATTCAAAATGACGAGCATTCCTTTTAAATGACAACAATCTTCATAAAATTATAGGATTAAAACCATCCACAGGCATGCAAACCCTCGGTAGGACTGACAAGATGCAAACTGACAGGAATGTACCTAAACGTGTGTATGGTCATTGAAGGATTGTTTTTCCTGTCGGACTGGCGTGTCGTGATAAAGTCAGGGGAAAGAACGTAGGATTGTGGTTTAATTAGTGGCTTCAACGGTTTTATTTTATCCCATCACTTTTCGGTACGGATTGCATAACGGGACAAGTCAGAAGAAATGAACGTTAGTGGATGGCCCGCTAATGTCCTGTAAATTTTCCAGCCGGATCTGGAATTATTAATACGAGAGATAAAACATATTCATCTATCTAAAAAGAGTAAAATTACACAATATTTTGTAATAATTGCTACACCTCGACTAGCGAGCTACTATTTCGCCACGATGCAACGTAAGCAGAGTGGCGCAGTGGAAGCGTGCTGGGCCCATAACCCAGAGGTCCGTGGATCGAAACCACGCTCTGCTATAAAACACTTTTTGCTAATTTCATTGAACGAAGGTTACTTTTGTTACAAGCGGAAATGTTGAGTTTCCGGTTAACCTTACATTTTCAAAGCATTTTCAATAATAATATTGCAAAAGGAAATTCCTTTTAACGTTTTCTAAAATTACCTATAAATTCGATGAAAGTCGAAATTCTTTTTGGCCACATTTTTTTCTTTTGCGCAATTTAATTTCACAAGGTTATAACAATCACAGTAAAATTATGTTTATTAGCGATGTACCTACGTAGTACATTTTCATCCACTTATATGTATAGAACGATACTGTAAAACTTGCAGATGGTGTACTTAGGTTAATGAATGTACTTACTACCGAAGTGAATGTTACTCTTGAAGGTAGAACCAGGCTCGTTAGTTTTTTAATTTTTCCGGACGCGGACAGTAATGAATCACTGTTAGGTATAGATTTTTTAATAAATTTTGGTATCTGTGTTGATTTTAGTAGTTCTAAGTGGCACTTCGCTGACAGTGCTGAGCAGTTCAATCTCCCATTTGAAAAAGCCGCACACCAGGTCAAGAGTGTGCCTGTCAATAGTTTGCTTATGGTAGAGAAAGAACAGGATAGACGTAAAGATTACGCCGATAAGGGCCGAAAACCCTTAGATTTTGATGTCGGTGATCAAGTTTTGGTGAAGTCGCATGTGTTGAGTAACGCTGCTAAAGGATTGTCGGCTAAATTTGTACCAAAAAGGGATGGTCCCTATGAGGTCGTTAAGAAGGCCAGGCCTACGACTTATATAGTGTCTAAAATTAATTCTCCTGACGAGGTTTTAGGCAGGTTCAATGTGTCCCAACTTACGCGGTTTGTCAATAGGGACGATACGCCGCCTCTTCCTATTATGCCAAAACGTAATCGAGGCCGGCCTGTCATGTCAAACCTGTTTCTGCCGATCATGAGCGGGTTCCTGAGCGAGGACGCCTTCACGAACCCGAGGGTGAGTGTATAGCAAGAAATATTTCCGAACGCACCCGTTCTCCTGGACGTAAGAGGTCCAATAGGGGTAAACCGCCCGAACGGTATTCGCCAACGCGCTAGCACGTTTCGTTCGCGCCGCGCGCCGACCAGTAGCTATTGTCCGCGCGCTGCCACACGGCCGCTGATTGGCCATAGTAATTTTTAGTTGGTTGGCAGCACTGACAGAGATGGCGTATGGCGCCAGTCGAGTAGTAGTCTAAATCCTAAGTAGTATGTAGTACAGTGTAATGAGTGTAACTAACATATGGCGTCTTGTGGTGCATTAAAGTTTATGCCGAGCACAAAGCTCTTTTTACTAAGAACTGACCCACCCCGACTATACAGGCCTTTAAAGAAGAGGTAGTATGTGTAGCGTCTGAAGTATGTGGTGTGATCAAGAGAAGGAAAATACGAAAAGTTAAGAATACATGGTGGGTCAAGGATGTACAATCAGCAGTGTCAGAGAAGAAGAAAGCTTGGTCAGATTGGTTGGCTGCCAGAGCAAATGAAAGAATGGAAAAAGCAACGAGTGTAGACATAGATGAAGCAAGAAATGAGTTTGTTAGGTCAAAAGGAATAGTGAAAGAAATGGTTAAAAGGAAAAAAGAGGAAAAGAAAGATGAGTTTGATAGCAAATTATCTGACGATTTCCAGAGGAACATTAAGTTTTTCTAGAAATCCGTTCGTGCAGTTCGAGGAAGAACTCAATCCTCGGAACACACATCCATCAGAGACGAAAATGGAAAGATAGTAAATGGTGAATCGTGCGTGCTGAAGAGATGGAAAGAGTATTTTGAAAGTTTATTTGAAAGAACGGCGATAGAGACACCGATAGCTGAAATGAATGGTAATGATAGCAATGATGAAAGCGTTATTGGCGTGGATGAGATCGTGAAGGCACTGGGAAGTATGAAAGTAGGTAAGGCTGCAGGATATGATAGGATTACGGTCGAAATGCTGAAGGCTGGACAGGGCATCACAGTTGGTCAGTTGCAGCGGTTATATAACTTGTGCTGTAGGTGTGCCTCTTTATAAAGAAAAAGCCTCGCAACAAGACTGCAAAAACTATAGAGGTATTAGCCTTCTCAGCATTGTTGGCAAATTGTATGCAAAGGTACTTATTGAAAGAGTTATGGAAGTAACCGACAAGAAAATACGGGATGTACAAGCGGGATTCCGAAAGGGTATGGGATGTACGGATTAGGTATTTTCCTTGCGAAGCATAGCCGAAAAGTTTTTCGCCAAAGGTCAAAAGGTCTATTGCGCATTCGTGGATTTGGAAAAGGCTTACGATAAAGTGGTGAGGAATGACATGAGGTCCGTGCTGTCACTGAATGGGGTGGACAGCAGCCTCATTCAAGCTCTGAAATCCCTTTATGAGAATTCTAGAGCTTGTGTGAGGATAAACGAGGCATACACTGACTGGTTTACCATCGAGACAGGTGTTAGACAGGGATGTGTAGCGTCGCCTTGGCTGCTTAACCTGTTCATGGACAGTTGTTTGCAAGATCTAAAACATAGTGACTGCAGATTAAGGATGAATGGGTTACTTGTCAAATGCCTCCTTTATGCTGATGATCAGGTAATACTTGCGTCTTCAGCGGAGGAATTGCAGGAGATGTTAACAATCATGCATGGTACGTTAGAGAGGAAAGGCATGAAAGTGAATGTAAGTATAACGAAAGTTATGGTTTTTGAAAAGGAGGAATGCGTTACGGCTTGTAATGTTTTGATCGATGGACAACGAGTGGAGCAAGTGAATGAGTTTGTATACTTAGGTACGTTGTTTACAAGAGATGGTAAGAATGAAGAAGATATTGAAAGAAGAGTTAATGCTGGTAATAGAGTGAATGGAGCTCTGAAGGCGTTTATGAATAGCCAAAACGTGTCCAAAAAGACACGTCTGGCTGTGCATAGAGGGGTATTATTGCCTACCCTTATGTACGGTAGTGAAAGTTGGGTATGGCAGAAGAGATTTGAAAGTAGAATAAATGCTGTAGAAATGGGAGCACTGAGAAGTATGTGTGGTGTATCTTTGACCGACAGAGTAAAGAATTGTGTGATAAGAGAGTGGTGTGGGGTAAAAGAAGATGTAGTTAATTAAGCATTGAGAAAGGCATGTTAAGATGGTTTGGGCACATGGAGAGGATGAATGACGATAGACTGACAAAGATATAAGGCAAGTGTGAATGGGACAGGACAAAGGGTAAGACCTAGGCGGACGTTCTCTGACCAGATTGGAAACATCCTGAAAAAAGGACAAGTCAGAAGTACCCTTAACAGAAGAGCATGCATGAGAAACTTGATGGGAGTGAGTGAAGCAAGAGAGCTATGTCAGGATCGTTGCAAATGGCGTTCCGTAGTCTCTGCCTACCCCTCCGGCAAACAGGCGTGAGTGTATGTATGTATGTATAAAGAACGATTCTCGCACTAGTAATAATTAATCCTGTATCGCGGGAGATATAAACATTCAGCCAGACTCGGTACAGTAATTTAAGTACTTTATACATATAGATAGTAACAAGTAATGGTTGGTAGTAGGTACTAGGCATGTGGGTTGTAATCGTATAAAGCTGCAAATTAGAATGTTATTTTTTTAATATACTTTTTTGGAATAAGGTAAGTAAGTAATAGGTAAAAAATAAGTGTAGGTTCTTATCTTAAAGAAAGATAGAAACGATTGGAATGACGCAATAAAGAGTAATAGGTAATGGTAATTCTAATACATAAGTACCTACTACAATCACTGCTATACGTACCTAAGTAAATAAACATGGTTGACAATTTAAAGAACCAACTAAGCCCTAAGGCAATAATGTAGGAACTTAAGTAGGTACTATCTAAGACTTAGTTATTGTTGGAGTCTAATGCATTAAGTTTGACCCAAGTTAACCGTCAGAACACTTAACTCTCTTGTACATCAAATGCCGCGTCTTTTGGGATGCGTGTGTTATGTAACAGTTCTAATTAAAACCTTATTACCAACAACTGAAAGTTCAATTAGCGAGGGTAAGGTTAACGTTCGTTTATATTTGAATAGATATTGTCAATGTTTTAAAGAGGAAACGGTAGTGGAAAATTTTTGGGAAATTTATAGAAAATTGTATTTAAAATCATCTTGTGACTACGACATGCCCATACAAAAACGGCGTCAATAGTTATTTGTGCAACAAGAGAGCAAAGTTGTTTTTTGTTTCGAGTGCTGATTTGAGTCCCGAGCAAGCGAAGGATTCTATGATTGATTCACGAGCGTAGCGAGTGAATCAAAGTTAGAATCCTGAGCGTGGTGAGGGACTCAACAGCACGAGATACAAAAAACTTTGCTCTCGTGTAGCACACATTATTTTTCACCACAGCAGTGAGAGCACATATTACTTAGGAGACATAGAAATGAACAGGAATAGATTGAATTCTGCATAATCACTTGTTGATTTAACTCTTCTGGTGTTAAAGTACAGTCATCATCGCTAGTTTTACTCATCTTTTTAGATTATTTTATATATTAATATAATTTAACACGTTACGCTATACCTACTGTATCAGCATTAGCGAAATTTTTATTCCCGCTACTTTTTTAAATCGCGTTTTAATACCGCGTCCCTGATGTTTAGGTATTTTTCAAATGTATCATTGTGGTAATTCTAAATAAAATTGTATTGGTTAAATACTAATTTTATACTATTAATTAGACTTATTTTTATTAAAATCCAATAATAAATTAAACATGTAAACAATAACATATAAAAAAAGTAATTTCTTTATTACAAATATCTTTTTTTTTTGCGTTGCCGTAGGTGTTTTCTTTGAGGTCGAATTCCACAATCGAATTTCGAATTCGAAGGGGTTTGTTTTTTCACTCACTTTTTATATGCATGTGAAAGAGACAGAGCACAGTAAAATTCGAATGTTTCAAATTTATGGCTGAACAATGTCAATTCGTGGCACTGAAGATTGAAAAATTAAAAAGCTACTTTGCCTCACGCTCGAATCAAAATCGCGTTTTGTTCACTGTTGTCTCGCAGCAAAAGCGGCATATTTGAGCTGCTGTGGTGAAAATAGGTTTTTTGCTTTTCTCACTTCTTCGCTTCGCTTCAAACTCGTTACTTAAATGTTAATTAATTTTGAGTTATTTTGTTGCCATTTATTTATTTTTGGAGATTTGGAAACTTCATGAAATCTCCAATGTATAGATCATGCTTATCCACCTTCATAGAAGTTGGTTATATCTTATTACCTACTAAAGATGTCATCATATCTGGTATTTCACAGAACAGTTAAGGCATGTACCATTGTACCTTTTACAAATACCGTAAGTTCCGAATACGTCTAAGCAGCTATCAACATAAATATTTGGCGCTTCTACAGACTAAAGAGCCTGAATACCATACATACATACATACATAGTCTCACGCCTATATCCCCGAAGAGGTAGGCAGAGGTATATTGGTACTCGCACTTTTCGCCAGATTTATTTTCTTCCCACGTAATAGGGGGCGAGCCTATTGCCGTACCGGGCACATTACCAGACTCCGTGCTGTTACTGAGAATTTCCTAACGGAAAAAACCCAATAACACTTTGCCCGACCCGGGGATAGAACCCGAGACCTCCCAATCCCACGCGCACATTTATGCCGCGAGACCGACGAGGCATACCATATACCTCTTTTGAAAACCCACATTAATGAAAACCCAGGCTTTATTACAGCTTTTCATACAATAAAACTAATGCATACAAAGCCCACATCATAACACGAGTAACATAAAGCGAGGCATTCACCCCTAGTCGGAAAAGGCCACACTGCAAAAAGCACCCTGCATTCTGTTCAAAGTATTTCTACCATTGTGTAATTGAAATATGCTCTGCTGCCTACGATTTTACGGTTAACAGCTCTCCGTTTAAATAGCAAAGTGGTTATGCATGCGCATACTGTAGTAGGGAGCGGCCAGACTAGGTAATTATGGACATTAATATTTTGGCTGAAACGCTCTGGCCTAATTATTTCGGCTGCAAGGGAAATCTTGGAGTAAAGATGTTACGTTCTGGGGTAATCTGTTTACTTGATTTGGGTTCAATATGTAATGTGATGTTATTGGGAGTTTGGTGTCGAGGCGTAGATGTCTGGATTTTTGTTATGGATTCGGTTTGTAGGCAGCGATAGCCTAGTGAAGATACCAACAGACTGCCATGCAGAAGGTATCGGGTTCGAATCCACGGCGCGCACCAATGACTTTTCGGAGTTATGTGCGCATTGAATTGTTAATTATCGCTTGTCCCGTGCCTCGGAGAGCACGTTAAGCAGTCGGTTCCGGTTGTCATGAAGATGTTTGACAGTTGTTATGGGGCGTCAGTACCTTCTAAATAAACTGACACTAGTCTAAACCATGGAATATCGCTATCCCTTCGGATTGCGGAGGTCAGACAGGTAGTCGCTCTGTGGAAAAGCTAATATTCAGCCAAATCCGGTTAGACTAGTAAGCGGACCCCAGGTTGGGATAACGCTAAGAGGATGATGATTCGGTTTGTAGTTCGAGCAAAGTGACTGACTAGAAAAGTATCCACAACGGTCCCTTGAGCTTGATTCGATATTTTTTTTTTTTTTTTTTGGACTTCATACACATAATGTAAATGTATCGGCGGACTTAATGCCTGAGGCATTCTCTAACAGTCTACCTTGGGGTGATGCAGAGATATATGAAGTAGGTGCAAGCTGAAGTGTATAGATATGACGCCGCTCAAATCGAGGTGAGGCAACCGCGCGGTGCCTAAACTCGGACTTAGCCTCATTCATCGCCCTAGTGTTATCCTGGCGGCATTCAAGGCTTACACGCCTTGTAGCCCGAGTTCCGCTTACTGGTCTAACCAGGTATGACAGAATATCAATCCGAAATATTTTCTTACCTCTTACTTACTTAGCCTCATTATAAGCACCTAAATAATAATAATAATAATTAAAACATTTATTGGTTTCAACACACTTTACAAAATAATTACACCCACCAAACTGAGTGTCAGTTTGTCGGCGGGAATAGCGCTCGATAAACATTTGGTATTATAAAATATAAGCTAGGTAACAAAAGTTTTAATTAATGACTAAAAACACAAACTACATGTATATACATACCCAATATATATATATATATACATGCAGTTTGCCCAATCTTATTAATTTATTATAGCAAAAGGTAGGTAACAGTAAATTTGATAATCGATAATAATAATAATATTGTAACTACTTAATTATGCATATGCACGCCGTACTCGGCAAGTAGAACATTTTTTAGCCTAGTTTTTAAGGTTTGTTTACTGGTTTTATTGTTTTGTTTTCTGAGCCATTCATTATTATTATATAACGTAGGAATCAAGTACTTGTTGGTTCTTTTACCATAATAATTCTTTATTGGTTTACGCACCAGTTTCTGTTCTCTTACACGTCTTGTATTGTATGTATTTTTTATTTTTATTTTATAATTGTCATTGTAAAATTGTTCAAGAACCACAAAGTACTTAACCCTTTCATGTACAGGCAAAACTTTACATAACAGAAACAGTTTTTCGTAATTACCTTTACAAGTACGTTTTGACTTTGGCGTAATGAGATATTTTAAAAAGCGTACTTGCAGAGACTTAATGTTATCTAAGTACGTTTTAAATGTTCGACCATATGTACTTAATCCATAGCCTATTAAGGACTCGGCTAATGCGAAATAAACAATGCGTAGTGTTTTTCTACTTAATGACGCCTTTAACGTGTAAAACTTACTAAGTACTGCTCTGAGTCTTGTGCACACCGTATCAACATGCGTCTTCCAGTTGGCATTACAATCCACCCACAGACCGAGGTACTTAAATGTCTTGACGTACTCTAAGTTTTGACAGTCACAGTTCAGGTGTGTGGCGTGCAAGCACTCGTATGTGTGACCCCGTATACTAATATCTGAACTAGCGATAGTCTTTGCAATCTGATTATGTGGTGAATGTATGTGCATTACTTTAGTTTTGCTAACATTTAGTAGAATACCGTTGTCGTGTGCCCACTTGGTGATGTTATTAAAGTCTGTTTGGATTGCAGCTCTAGCTTCTTGTACGTTTTTAGATGAATACAGCAAGCACATATCGTCGGCGTACATGTAAACCTGGCAATTTTTAACAACATTGGTAACGCTATTTACATGCATGATGTAACCAACTGGTCCGTATACGGAACCGGTCGGTACGCCCAGGGTAACTGCGGCCTCTTTCCCAATGGCACCTGATATGTTGGTCTGAATAGTTCTACCACTTAAATAGTTCTGGAACCACTTATTAGTTGGACCCCTTATTCCGCATTCATCCATAGCCTGGAGAAGTACCTCATGGTCCAGGGTGTCAAAGGCTTTTTTAAAGTCTATAAATAACGCCAGAACCTGATGACCAAGGTCCAGACTGTTATTTATATACTCTGAAAAACTCGATAACGCTGTAGCCGTGCTACGACAGCGACGAAAACCATGCTGAGAATCGGATAGTATCTTGTGCTGCTCTAGGAATTCACTAACCTGGCCTACCACAACTTTTTCTACTATTTTGTTGATTACAGATAGTATAGCAATCGGCCTGTAGTTGGTGTATTGACTGTGATCTCCCTGTTTGAATATAGGTCTTATTACAGCTTTCTTAAGTAGGCTGGGGTATTGACCCCTCGAGAGACACATATTGATAAAGTGTGCCAGGACCGGTGAAATTTGACTTTTTATTGCCTTTAAGTCTGTAATTCGAATACAGTCTATTCCAGGGGCCTTTTCACTGCTAAGATTATCTATAATTTTACACACTGAATTACTAGTCACTGGCTTAAATCGAAATGACACATTACTTAAACTAACATACTGAGATCTGTCTAGGAAATTTATATCACATTTATGCTTTATATTATTAATTTCTGTAGTAAACGTATCTGCAAACTTATTACATATGTTATACATTGTATCGTTATTGCCAAAATATTTATTTATCATATCATCTATACTTGTTTTCTTTTTACCTATCCAACTATTGATTTTTCCCATACTTTTTTAGGATCCCCATTACATTTTTTTATTTCTTCCTGTCTATACTTATTTTTTTCTTTAAATAATACTTTATTTACTCTATTTCTATACCTAATATACTCTAGTCTCTTAGTATTATTATTAGGCATTTCTTTCCAGTCTTTAAATAATTGGTCCCTACGCAATAACATATTTTTCAAAACGTCTCCTACCCATGGTTGTGTTTTTCGTTTCTTAATGATTGGCAATACCATTTTACTATCACTGTAAATCTCACTAAATACATCATGTAACTTATCATATAATTGTAACGGACATTCTACAGACAACAGCTGAGACCAGTTGTAGTCACAGATTTTTTTATATACTACTTTATTATTAATTATACAACGAGAACTCAAAGCCAAACTATCC
Source organism: Euclidia mi (assembly GCA_944739405.2). Taxonomy (NCBI): domain Eukaryota; kingdom Metazoa; phylum Arthropoda; class Insecta; order Lepidoptera; family Erebidae; genus Euclidia; species Euclidia mi. The sequence goes on along the minus strand of OX123186.2, from coordinate 2,451,461 downwards.
CTACATGTATTGGTAGCTAATGGAATTGATACTCCAATGATATGATGATCCGATAAATAACTTTCAATTACATACGACACGCAGTCCCGCAGCTGTCTCGCTCGCACCCACGCGTGGTCGATGCATGACATTTCTCTTGCACCCGCAACGATAGCATAGTAAAAACAGAATAGTAAGATAGCTTCATACAAATCGGCCGCCGCGCTGCCGCGCTGGTTTGAATGTACGCGTGAGTCGCCGGCGCCGTGTACGCACGCACTTTTCACGCACACAATCTCACGAGCGCGGCAAGCTCGGCGCGGATTCAGTACGGGATGCGCCGCGCGTCTGATCGAGCGCATTCATGTAGGTACTTCACTGCTCGCCCGCTTGAATTGTTTATATACATTCAGTTTTGTAATAAACGTTATTAATAATATACAATGTTTTAAACGACAGTAAATTTAACTTGTTACTTTTTCTCATTAAAAAAGGCATTTAGATAGTTATATAACGCTTAGGTAGTCAGTAGGTATTTGAGAAAAAATAAATTCAAGCTTAAATTGTGAAGTATTCGGCGCGATCACTTAAAAAAGCGGTGAAAAAGCGCGAGCGCCGACAAAGCCGGCGCCGCGGTGTAAACAAGTGACAACCCGTGCGTCAACGCAAGAGTAGGCAATTAACTCGCCGAGCGGCCTTAGCTAACCTACTATTCTGTTTTTACTATGACGATAGCCTCGCGCGTCACCTCACTGTCCGGTATTACACACTGTAGGCCTAGTGCACACAAACAATCTTTATATTTAGATACGTATCGTATGTCACTTCCCAGCAGATTTATGTTGACGTCGCCTAATATAATAATATTTCCATCTCTTGGGATACTCCCGATAAATTGTTCCAGTTCCGAAATAAATAGTAATTTGTTCGTTTTTGGCGGCCTGTACACTGTCACAATATTTATAATATTATTATCCACGGTCAGTACACCATGCAAGACTTCTGCAGATTTCATCACTGATTTTATTTCTACAAAAATGAGGTCCTTTTTAACATACATAATTAATCCTCCTCCTCTTTTCTTCTCTCTTGTATATGAGAATAAATTATATCCCTTTATACTATATAATTGTAACTCTTCGGCTTTTACATTAACCTCAGACAACACCAACACATTTATATTTTGTGTGCTGTTTTCCAGTAAAACTAGTAGTTCATTGTAATATTTTCTCAGCGAACGTATATTTAAATGCAATACACTGAGATGATTTGATTTACTCGCTATGGTTTGGTTCCACGTAGTTAAATTTGTAAAGCGATCATATTGACAATCCAATGTAACAATTGCATCATAACGATCCACTTTTTTTTTTTAGGTATGGGTTGTCACGTAGTGTGCACTCCGCACTAGAATTGCGTTTCTTATGCCGATATATAACTAACTAGCGAGTCTCCACAGGTGTATCGTTGTTTACAAGTTTCTGTATATCGCTTTCGCTACGTATTGACATAATCTTTTTCTGATCGTCACTTTTTCTTATGAGTATTTTACCATTTTGCACCCATATATATTTATAAATGTTTTTAAGTTGAATTTTTGTAGCCCATAGTAGGTTTCGCTTATATCTGGTTAGGTTTTCGTTAATGTAAATACGGTTGTTGTTGTTTGTGCCGTATATTTGTCCATTCGTAAGATTAATTTTACGCTTTTCAATCCATTTATTACGGGCATTTTTGGTTTTAAGAGTAACTACTACTAACGGCGGTTTCTCTGAGCCAGGTTTTTCTCGGCCTACCCTCTCAGCATGCTCAATCTCGCTGGTGTCCAACTGGAGATTTTGAGCAAGCTGGGCCACCACCTTTGAAATATCCTCATTATTCTTCTTCTCTAAACCCGATAGCTCCACCTTTTTCTCCTTGTCCTTCTCTTCTAAATCATTCAATCGTTCTTCCAGCGATTTATTATATTTTTCCAAATATGCGTTCTTGTTTTCTAAAGCTTTTATCTTTTTGTCGGTTGATAATTGGTGTTCACATAACTTGTCGTACTTTTCAGATATAAAGTCCACCAAATCGGTTAACTCGCCTAGCTTTTTCTCCATATTATATATAATATCCATTTTTCTATTCATATCAGCTAAAATCCTTTTAATATTGGAATCGCTTACATCAGGCGGGTCAAGCGTAGACACACAATCCTCACATTTTTCGTTCTTCAGGGTTGTTTTTGTTACACATTTTTTATGAAACACTCCTTCACATGTCCCTTTACATTTTAAAATCTCGTCTTTCGCCAATGACACAAACTTATTGCATTTTTTACACTGCACCATTATTGCTTACTACTACCAAACGTTTACAACAATTAACAAGCTTAATTCCGGGATTTACACGACACAGCCGGACGCTGAGCGCACGAGACGTCGACTGACGTGCATGAGTAGAGACCATGTATCGGTTACCGAAGTGTGGGACACCACAAGAGTAGGTTGTCCGACGACCTGAAACGGGTAACAGGTGCGGGTTGACTGCGGAAGGCACAAGACCGGTAATTGTGGCGCTTGTCAGGAGAGGCCTATGTCCAGCAGTGGACTGCAATAGGCTAATAAGCGAAACGAAATTTATACTCCTACACCCTTTAATAAAATAATGCGTCTGTTTCTTCATGCCGTCTTTCTGTACTTCTATAGGTACGTAAATGTTCTGTGTATACGGACACCTAAACACGAAAATTTGCCAATTCGTAAAGTAGTTAACTACCACGCAGTAGGATTCCTCGTAGCTGTTATTACTTGTGCCCACGCAGCGCCCATCTTTTGAACTAAGGAACTGTAGGTAGCGAGGTAATGTAAAATACTGTTGATATTTTTGTTGCCTACCGATTTCAGAGTATTTCTTATAAAGGGTACAAGGATCTCTACGCTTAAAGTTTTTGGTAGAGGTACCTAAACTGAGAATGTCTCTTTTTGATTCGGTGTAGGCGATCTAGAGTATCCAGTGATTTGTCTGTTTTGATTAGTAAGTACCTGGTAATAGACAGGCAGGATCAAAAGCTCTAGTTTGGGCACTAATTTATTGATCGCATTCGACTCGTTTGTAGATATATATCAACATTTTGCAATACAGAAAATGTAAAGCACCCCTTGGTGTGCAGTGGTTACAGTCATTGGCCGTTTGGAAAATGTATGAAAAACGAAGTTTTGTAACAACACACTCTTTGGTGGCTTGATGCCGAGGTCAACAAATCCTGCTTCAGGCTGGTAAAGGAAGTTTTATCCAGGTAAGCACTAAAATTTATTTGCTCTTGGAAGAAATCTCTGATGATTTTAGCAGGAGTTTCAGCGCCAAGCCGACTTCCTGGAGCTGCCATTGTGTGATTATCTACATTCTACTGACTTCTTTTCCCATCTGCTAACTGTTGTAATGTAGGTCCCTTCGTTACAATAGTGCGACTCCGATGTAACTGCTTAAGTAAACTTATAGCCCGATATTCGGCTGCAGAAACAGTTTTTGGTTGGTAGGTAGTAGGATAAATTACAGCAGGGCTGCCTGGAAAGTTTTTTTTAATTTAGTCTTTACTTTTTTTAGATTAAATTTTATTTATTTAAAAGGCAAACATTTCCAAAAAAGTGTAAAGTCAATAATGAATAAGAATATTGTCCTGTAGATTTTTCCAGCCGGATCTGGAATTATTAATATGAGAGATATAAAATTATACTGATTACCTATCTAAAAAAAAGTAAAATTACACAATATTTTGTAATAATTGCTACACCTCGACTACCGAGCTACTATTTCGCCACAATGCAACGTAAGCAGAGTGGCGCAGTGGAAGCGTGCTGGGCCCATAACCCAGAGGTCCGTGGATCGAAACCACGCTCTGCTATAATACACTTTTTGCTAATTTAATTGAACGAAGGTTACTTTTGTTACAAACGGAAATGTTGAGTTTCCGGTTAACCTTACTTTTTCAAAGCATTTTCTATAATAATATTGCAAAAGGAAATTCCTTTTAACGTTTTCCAAAAATACCAATAAATTCGATGAAAGTCGAAATTCTTTTTGGCCACCTTGGTATTTTTTAACTTTTCGCAATTTATTTCACAAGTTAATCACATTCATTACTTTTATTAAAATATTTTAAGACGTAATTATATTGATATACCTAGTGAGTTTTCTTTATTCTGAACTTGACAAATAAATTAATGTACTAGGTAAGTCATTTCACAAGCATATAACACTCACAGTAAAATTATGTTTATTAGCGATGTACTTACGTAGTACATTTTCATCCACTTACATGTATAGAACGATACTGCGTTAGTTAGTATATTATTACCTTCTGCCGGTGGCTTCGCCGGCTTTATGCTGGCTCTTGATTAATTAATCATTTACTACAAAAAATATTCACCTAATAAAATTACTCTTATACGTTCTATATGACTCACTTCGTCTATTATTGGTAATAGCCGTATGAATCCGTTCAGTACCTACTTAGTTTTTTGTGTTTTTATAGCGAACAGATAGATGGATAGGCGCGGTGGAAGATTTTAATTTGAATTCAATGACAAGGAATTTGTTTTATAATATGTACAATAAATGCTGCTTGCTTTAAATTCAAACAACCTGTTTCAATTTTTCCTTTAGCGGATAGGTTTAATAGACGCGGTATGCCAAGGGACAGAAATGTATTTGCACAAGTAGCTTGTTCAAGAAAATAACTATTTTTCCCAATAAACCATACTAACTTCGATCAAAATGATTCATCATTAGCCGTGATTGCAAGCTGTCCTATTGCTAGGTACAAGCCTCTTCACACTATAATTAGGGTAAGTCCATAATCCACCACGCTGGCCAACGCCTGACTTCAGACTTCACATGTCTTTGCAGAACATTATAGAAAACTTTAAGCACTCTGGTTTCCTTCAGTCAGTGGTTTTGAATCTGAAACGTTGTGCGTTCATCATCAGCCTTTAACAGTCCACTGCTGGACTAGGCTTCTTCTTTGAAAGGAGGAATTGGCCTACTATACCACGCTGGCCAAACGGGTTGGTATAGGGTTTGTATCAGGTTTTCCTTTTCTTACAGTGCTGTTCTCTGCATAATATGCTCCCTCAGTCGGCTCTTACGACACCCATGGGATGATATGGGGTGGTGACATTTCGTATTCTTAATCCGTCACCACACGGACGTTAATATTTTCACTAGACTATCACTGCCTTTTGAATATCTAACATCCAACTAAATAACAAAGCTTTTAATCCCCATAATAATCATACGACACATAGTTATAATCCTATTTACTCTTACGGCAGCCCCAATTTGTAACAAGTCCAATGTGTTGACGTTTTGAGGTTAATAGGAATATTAGTCGACACTCCTGGCTGACGCAAAAACTGATTTAGGATCCCGTCGTATTAGGATTACGAGGGTATGTTATTGGTGATTAGTGGAAATGGAACAATGTGACAATTATGTAAGCAATCTTTTGTGAATATATTACTAGATATTACATAATTAACTGTATTTTATGTCAAAGTCAAAATTCTTTATTGATTTAGATCACAAACTGACACTTATGAACGTCAAATTTAAAACATTATTACTTTAAGCTTCTACATTAAAATTTACATTTACTGCCACGTTCGCAAAGCAGGGGCGTAGAACCATGAGAAAGAACAGGTAGGTTTTTCATAATACAAACAAAATAATCAAATTTTTGTAATATATTACTTGTATATATTACTGTACATAATACTCAAGCATAATCTTTAATTTTGATGTTCATTTATTTATTTTTTATTTATTTAATTTCTTGAACTACAAAAATGTGGTACATAGGTGGACTTAATGCCTTATTTAGTTAGCCTCATTATGAATTTTGCTAGACTTAGTCCGTCGACAATATAAACTTATATTTAGCTTTCTTCAGAATGCTATTGGTGAAAACCGTTCGGTAGTTGTAGAGTTTGTCCAGTTCACACAGGCGGTCGAGGCCAGAGGACTTTTTAACCGACTTCAAAAAAAAGGAGGTTCTCAGTTTGACCTGTATGTATGTATGTAAGTATGTATGTATGTATGTATGTATGTTTGTCCGCGATTATTTCGTGTTTGGCTGATCCGATTTTGATGCGGTTTTCAGAAGAGTATTTGTTACACTTAGGAGAAGGTTTTAGGCCCTTAACCGACTTCAAAAAAAGAAGGTTCTGAGTTTGACCCGTATATATGTAAGTTTGCCCGCGATTAACTCGAGTTTGGCTGAAAAGTAATTTTGTTACACTTAGGAGAAAGTTTTATTATCTTAACCGACTTCAAAAAAAGAAGGTTCTCAGTTTGACCCGTATACATAGGTATATTGGTTCTTAGTTTGTTTGTATGTATTATGTCTGTGTGTTTGTACGTGTGTGCGCGCGCGCGCTAGTTTGTGTATTTGTATGTGTACGTGTGTGTGTGTGTGTACAAGTGTGTGTGTGTGTGTTTACGTGTCTATGTCTCTGCGATTAAAAACAAAGAAAGTCGGTGAAAGAATTAAGGCTCTGTTGTCGTGGGGATGGTTGAGTAATTTGTTCTAGACAATATCACTTAAAGCCATGCCTTTTAGGGATTTACCCGACTCAAGGCAACATAGCATTGGCCTTTAGCAAAGATTTTAGGCCCTAGGTCGATTACCGCGGCACTGAGTGTACATCCTTGCAACTTGTATAGCGTCACAACCAAACTCAATATGACTGGCAACATCCACCTCTCGATATCACCATAACCGCGATTGCCTTGATAGGTCGCTGTCACTGGAGCTATGTTAATGTATCCATCATCATCTTTAAGACGCAATGCTTCATTTTGATCATTTATTTTGATCATCAAATAATATCAAAATGGCATCAGGCAGTTCACCAGGCTCAAGTTGATCTCTTCTTAGTGTCGGACATTTAAATCCTTTAGGAACACCCATAGCCCCATTCGCTAAGCCATCCGTTATTGACATATTTCTCCGGAGCATAATACGAGAGCTCACAGCCAATTCAATAGTATGTACAAGTCCGCCGCATTTGTTTGGATCAGCCGGAGCAGCATTTGCGGAGGGCGTCCTTCCGTATATGGCTGATTCCCTAGACTCATCTCTCTCTTGCAGCATCAAGCCTAAGCCCATAGGCACACAGAATAAAAGTAGGTACCTATGTCAAAGTCATGATTACAGACTGATACAAGCAGAAAACTTATCACTAAAATAATTGAAGAATCTATCTATAAACAAACTATTAATTAGCCCAAAACTTAAAGTAAATGGAGTACCTATCACTAAAAAGTATGAAATAAATAAAAGAGTAGTTAACACAAAACCTGAAGTAAACGAACGAAGTACCTAACACTAAAAAGTATGAAATAAAAATAATAAGAAAAAAAAAAACGAAAATGAAAACTTAAAAATCGCAACAAAAATGTTAACTAAGTACGTATTTAGTTTCTTTTTTAAAAAAAGAGAACCGCCTTCAAAAAATCGAACCACTGAAAAGTGCGAAATAATTTTTACATACGCTACCCCTAATCCTCTCAAATTTCATTTCGAATTTCTCCCAAAAACTAATTACTAAATTAAACTAAATAGTTTTTGAAGTCGGTGCCAAACCAACAAAAACAAAAAGAATACTGACAAACAGAGAAAATAATACGACGAATGTATCAAATCAATAAAGCCTCAAAAATGCGCTGGTTTGAAAAAGATTTTAGAGGGATTTGGTTTGGCACCGACTTCAAAAACTAAGTATTTAGTTTAATTTAGTAATTAGTTTTTGGGAGAAATTCGAAAGGAAATTTGAGAGGATTAGGGGTAGCGTATGTAAAAATTATTTCGCACTTTTCAGTGGGTCGATTTTTTGAAGGCGGTTCTCTTTTTTTTTAAAAGAAACTAAATACGTACTTAGTTAACATTTTTGTTGCGATTTTTAAGTTTTCATTTTCGTTTTATTTCTTTTTCTTATTATTTTTTTTATAATACGTAATAGAGGTAGATAGATTACCGAGTGCATAAGGATCTGCCATGACAAAGAGGCAGATATCTATACATATAAATAAAATTGGAGTGCCTGTTTGTAGTATTAAAATAACCGCTTTTTACTAAATGTATAATTATGGATGTATACACGGTACATATGTATACCGAAATGTCATTTTATAATTTTTTTGTCTGTCTGTCTGTTTGTTTTCGCTAATCGCTTGAAAGGCTGGACCGATTTTGACGGGACGTTCGGATAGCTGATGTACCAAGGAGTAACTTATTCTATTAATTAACCACGAGGGAAGTACGCGAAGTAGTTCCCTCAGGACGTGGGTGAAACCGCGGGGAACAGCTGGTTTAAATAAATGCTGATGATGGGGCCAACACCTGAATAGTGCATTACTGTGTTTAAATTTCGTATTTTCTTTAAATAATTATCTGACGACAATGTTAGGCCGACCTCACACTGGGCGTCAGATTTTAACTACAGAGTACAGAGGGAACGCCGAGCGCACGCCCGGGTGTACTCTCGAGGAACGCTCATGAACAATGTGAGGGAGGCCTTACTAGGAAAGGTTTCACCTATCACATTCGATTCTACAGTATACATATGTATACTCGTTTAATTAGCGTTGGCTTATCTGAAGTTTGAAGTTCTAATAATAGCCCAGTTTTGTGTGGCCAGCGACACAATGAAATCGATGAAATTAATTCAATCACTTTTGACAGAAGGAGTTCATCTTTGTGTATCTTGGGAATAACCCGTGCTGGGTTTGTTCTGACCCGATAACACGGTATGCCAATAATTTGATTTATACCTACACTAAAGACAGATTGAGGTCTAAAATGGATTTATTGTTTTTAGACTTTTACTTTAGTTTTTGACTACTCGATTATGTGTTGCGTATTTATCCACCGCTCTTGACTGCCTCTGTGGTCCAGCAGTAGTGTAAGCGACTGCGGATCATGAGGTCTTGGGTTCGATTCCCGGGTCGAACAAAAATTTATATTGGGTTTTTCTGTTAGGAATTATCCAATAAAAGTTCAGGAAGGAGTTGGCGGTGTCACACGCCCGTGCCTCAGAATAACCTCAGTTAAACCGTTGGTCCTGTGCCCAATCTCTTTCCGGTCGTGTCGTTTGTGGCGTCCCATCGGAATATGAGAGTGAGGGAATAGAGAGTGCACTTGTGTATGCGCACACACTTGTGGACTATAATATGTCCCGCGCAGATGGCATATCATATATGGACAAGCCGCCGTGGCCGGAATCGGTCAGGAATACTTATTTATCCGTATCCACATCCACGGATTACTACATAGAGCAGGCAATTGAGCTCCATGGTCTGCCATTGGTAAGGCTGATATTCAGTAGTAGACTACAAGCTGATCATGATGATGAAGAACGCGTGTAAACATGTTTCAACTTACACCAATACTTCGCTTGGCTCCTTTTGGCGGATTACACAGTCATTAATATATTTTATTTATAGACTCACGCCTGTATCACCGAAGGGGTAGGCAGAGGTGTAATATTACACCCACATTGCACCATGATTTTTTTAGGTCCCACGTAATAGGGGGCGAGCCTATAGCCGTACCGGGCACATTATCAGACTCCGTACTGCTACGGAGAATTTCCTAACAGAAAAATCCAATAACACTTTGCCCGACCCGGGAATCGAACTCGAGACCTCCCAATCCCACGCGCACATTTATGCCGCGAGACCAACGAGGCAGTCATTAATATAGGTACAACATTTTTGTTAAACATCCTGTTAAAAAATCGTTACAGCTTATTTCAAAGTGAAATGAATAACAACTCTGTTTTGCAATAAGACCCTACACTCTATTAATACAGAAAGGCAAGCATGGATACATCATATCGCATAATTATATTTGTCTAATAAATATCACTACGTTTTCATTACACATACCAGTAAAAAAACTAATCTTGAATCAAACGGCTACGGTGTCATTTGGTTTGCTTGGGAGGATGTGTAGGTTTTAATAATATAAAACCGATTATAATCCCAAATATTTGGACCCATTTAAGTTCGACTTTCACAGTTTTCAATATGACACACGTTATATTCAAGAGTATTACAGATTAGGTAAACTAATTTTATTCTGAATTGTATACTACTTCATATATCGAGCACCGATGAGACGATTACCCACAAACAGATTAGCTCAGCAAACGTCACGGGGCTCTAAAGGCGGCTTGACGTATTCGTTGATAATTGCGGGAGTTACGCCTCGCAAGGTCGATGGCCTTAAGGCAGTGGTCCGACCGCCGGCGATGAACGAGAAACGAGTAGAACTAGAAACTATAAACGAGTTGGCGATCAACGGGAAGCGAGTGTTAGTTTCGATAGTTTTGTCGCCCGGCTATAACCGAGTGTGCAAGTGCGACGAGCGATTACTCGCGCCGCTCGCCCGTGGTCGCTCAGTCGCGTCGCGTCTACTTTCAATGTCGCACTGTAATACCGCATTTACACATTCGTGTTCGTTATTCGCCTCGACAATCGGCGAATATTCGACGAAGCATTCGTAAACGAATGCTGTCGCGAACTACTGTTCATACATTCGCGGAGTGAATCATTTTGAAATTCGCACACGAACATGGATGACATGAAAATAATTGCAGCGTGCGCGCTACATTTAATGAAATTATATAATTATTTAGATATCCTGCGTAAAAAAGTAAAAAAAGCCATCGTCACAGACGATTTCTTTTTTGAGCGTGTAAATTATTAAATTACTTTGAGAATTACTCATATAAATAATCATTTTTTTTTAATTTATAGACTCACGAATGTATCCTCGAAGGAGAGGTGTAATATTACACCCACATTTCGCCATGAATTTTAGGTCCCACGTGCTAGGGGCAAGCCTATTGCCGTACCGGGCCCATTTTCAGACTCCGTGCTGCTACTGAGAATTTCTTAACGGAAAAACCCAATAACACTTTGCACGACTCGGGAATCAAACCCGAGACCTCCCAATCCGACGCGCACATTAATGCCGCGAGACCAACGAGGCAGTCATATCTTTTACTATGTTTGTTGATAATCAATTTTATTTTAGCCAAAGTATGATGTTTTTTATATTTAATGTGCTTAATGGCAACCCCATACTAGTAGACATACGGTTCCAAGCATCGTTTATCTTTTGCCTATGTTTATGGTTCTAATGTTTTGGGTTCCAAATGAGCTCTTCTTTTTGAAATAGTTCAAGGAATTCTATAATTCGCGCTTCACTCCACTCCATTTTTGACAACACGTCCGGTTGGGTCGGGCGCTAGCTGTCAACTGAATGCAGACGAATGTGTAAACAGTAAGTTCGTGTTCGCCATTTGTGCCCTTTGATTCGTGTCCGAAAAACCGCTCTCAACGTGAACACCCGAATCGCGAAGCGAATCACGAGGCGAATAGCGAATGCAGTGTTTACATATGCGTGTTCGTTGTTCGCCTCCTCATTCGCTTCGTTATTCGCAGGAATGTGTAAATGCGGCATAAAGAAATGATCAAGCGATCGAGCATCGCTGAACGAGTATCGCTGAGCGAGTATCATGTTTGATAGCTCTTGTCGCGCAGCGATAAACTACTGAAGCGAGTCCTCGCTGGCAGTGTGAACAGTCAGCGATCAACTATTAATACAGTGTGTCCAGTAGGAAAGTTCAATGATCAAATTTGAATTACGCAGCAACGGTTGGCGCGGTGAAGTGGGGAGGGGTCTCAATTGACGCGACAGACGTGCGGGTTTAATAGTCGCGATGGAGCGTTGGACCGGAGCGCAACGTGCTTTTGCTGTCGAAGCTTACTTTAAAAATGGTGACTCGTGCGCTGCTGCGCTTCGGAAATTTTGTTCTCAATACAATATTCGCCGACCAAGAGATGCCCCCAGTGTAAAACTTTAAAAAAAATGGACCAAGAAATTTCGTGAAACAGGTTCAACACTTAATCAACCCATTCCGGGCCGCATACCTACTGTATCAACCGAGAAAAATGTGCGCCGTGTAAGTGATTCAGTCCTTGCAAATCCACGGTGTTCTTTACGGAAGCATTCGGCTGTTTTGGGAATCTCTAAGTCAACAGTTGATGTCATAGTTAAGAAAAAAATACGTTTTCATCCCTATAAAATACAGTTAGTACAAGCTTTGAAAGAAAGTGATTACTTATTACGGAAATCTTGTGCTGAAAAGATGTTGAAAGTTTTACCTACACAACGTAGACTCAATAACGTTGTTTTTAGTGATGAGGCCCATTTTCACTTGGAGGGCTATGTAAACAAACAAAATTGCAGATACTGGGCACCAACAAACCCAAAAGAAAGAAATCAACGACAGTTACATAGTCCAAAGGTGACCGTTTGGTGCGCCATAACCTCAAGTGGGGTTATCGGGGCCCTTTTTCTTTGAGAATGAGAACGCTCATGCTTTGAGTATCAATTCGGAGCGATGTAAGAACATGATCGACAATTTTTTTGCTCCTATTGTAAGAACGGATCGCCCTTTTAACAGAAACACATGGTTCCAACAGGATGGAGCCACTTCCCATACTTCTAAAGAGTCAATAGACACGGTGAGGGTATTTTTTCCACGAAAATTAATCTCCAGGTTTGGAGACATCTGCTGGCCACCCAGATAGCCCGACCTCACTCCATGTGATTATTTTCTGTGGGGCTATTTGAAGACAAAAGTTTATTCAAATAAGCCACGAACTACAGCGGCGCTGAAAGAAAATATTCGCCAAGAAATAAACAATATCTCCCCGCAACTCTGCAAGAAAGTGTTTGAAAATTTGCGTGTCCGATTGGAAGAGTGTGTACGAAGAGATGGCAAACATTTGGACGGAATATTATTCAAAAAATAAAACCCGCTGAGTTTCTTAATATTTGTATGTTAAATAAATATTTTGTATTAATTATCTTAGTAGCTTTTTCTTAAATCGAAACGTGAGCTTTCCTACTGGACACTATGAACCGTCGACCGGTGGTAGGTTTTTTAAAAATAAAACTCTCGGACTACTGTCCGGCTTAGAGGTTGAAACAGAACTGACTTTATTTTAAAACAAAAGTACAAGGTTTGGTCGGGCGTAATCTAAACAATTCTAATAAAAGTGTAAGGTGATGCTCGATGAGTGATGACGGCGGTGTTTACACCAACGTAACTCCTCCCCCCTTAAGTGAGAAGCACGCCGAAGACTGCTGGTCCTGTGGCAAGGGCTCTTGTGGCTGGAGCTGCTTGGCTTCGGTCGTTGCTGGTCTTCCCCTTCGGTGAAGATATCGGTGGGTGATGAAGCCTATGGCGGCTAGTGTCATGATCGCATACAGGCATATGGTGGGCCAACTGGGTTTAGTAGCGATGATGACTGTTTCTTCCTTTTCTTGTAAATTTTTAGACTTTTCTACTAGTTTGTCTAGTTCGTTGAGCTGAACATTTTCTATTTGTAGATTCAATTGTGAGTGCTTATTCGTTGTGCTGTACTGTGTTCTAGGCAGTGGAACGCTTTCTCTGTTGATGAGGAATTTCTTGTGTGTACCTACTTGAACTTACTACTTGGGTTCTTCTTTCTATGCCAATGGTGCATTGGTTATTGATTGATATCAGGACGACGCCGCTGTTTCTTTGGTAGTGTACTTCTTCTCCACAGGTTGTCTTAATTACTTCTTCTTGTTTCAGGATGGCGATCCAGCTGTTTTCTTTAATTTGGTGTATAATATTCTCGTTGAATTCTACTGTGGCGTAAGTGCAGTTGTATGGTTTCTTGTGTTGTAGTAATTGTGCGATGCAGTATTGTGATGCGATGAGTTCTTTTAGTTCCAGGTCATGGCAGATGACGGTTTCGTCGGTGATGGAGGCGCATGGCTCGCGAGGATACGCAAACATGTTGCTGCCCAAGATCAGGTAAGGATTTTTAGGTATTAGGATAGAATTGCTTGCATTCGGGATCGGGTATAAATGGAGTAAACTAAAAGGATGATTAGTTACTAAGTTCGGCGTGCTTCTCACTTAAGGGGGGAGGAGTTACGTTGGTGTAAACACCGCCGTCATCACTCATCGAGCATCACCTTACACTTTTTATTAGAATTGTTTAGATTACGCCCGACCAAACCTTGTACTTTCGTTTTAAAATAAAGTCAGTTCTGTTTCAACCTCTAAGCCGGACAGTAGTCCGAGAGTTTTATTTTTAAAAACTCCTTCGCCGGTCGACGGTTCATATATGCATCTCTTTTGTTGATACAGAATGTATATCTATTGTACGTTTCTTGAGAGAGAAAATCGCCGATAGTTAGTCGTTTTCTCGCCGGCGGTTGGACCACTGCCTTAGTTAGCGGTTCCAACAAAAATGTACGAGCTCTGCGGAAAGGATGTTTGCCCCACAGAGATTTGTAGGTAATTTCATAATTCAAGCAGAACTGAATTTTGTTCATATATTATGCTCTGTGTGCAGACTGATATTACTTGTATTTTACATACGCTACTAAACGTCAAATATGCAATTAAACTTATCCCTTGATTTATCTATACACATAATTAAATGTTGTAGAAATGAGAGCACTGAGAAGTATGTGTGGTGTTTCTTTGACTGACAGAGTAAAGAATTATGTGATAAGAGAGTGTTGTGGGGTAAAAGAAGATGTAGTGACAAGCATCGAGAAAGGTATGCTAAGATGGTTTGGGTGGAGAGGATGGATGACGAAAGACTGACCAAGCAGACATATAAGGCAAGTGTGGAAGGGATAGGACGAAGGGGAAGACCTAGGCGGACGTTCTCTGATCAGATTGGAGACATCCTAAAAACAGGACAGGTTAGAAGTACCCTGAACAGAAGAGCATGCATGAGGAATCTGATGGGAGTGAATGAAGTAAGAGAGTTATGTCAGGATCGTTGCAAATGGCGTTCCTTAGTCTCTCCCTACCCCTCCGGGAAACAGGCGTGAGTCTATGTATGTATGTATGTATAAATAAAATTGGAGTGGCTGTTTGTAATATTAAATTAACCGCTTTTTACTAAATGCATATGGATGTATACACGGTATGACGGTACATATACCGAAATTACATGTTTTTCAATTTTTGTCTGTCTGTCTGTCTGTATGTTCTTGCTAATCTCTGGAACAGCTGGACCGATTTTGACGGGACTTTCACTAGCGGATAGCTGATATACCCAGGAGTAATTTAGGCTATAAATTAATGGAAATGCGAAGTAGTTCGCTCAGGACGCGGGTGAAACAGAGGGAACAGCTAGTTCTTAATATTGCATGACTAAAAGTTTTGTTTACTATGATGAATAATGTAGATATTATGCGCAAGCAGCCGAGCGGTGGGCACGGGAAAATAATAGAATTGGTTCATTTCTATAGCTTCGCTAATCTCAACTGTTAGTATTGGTGAATGTTCTCACCAACTGCGAAGCCATCTCGCTAGAAATGAACAGGAATAGATTGAATTCTGTATTAATCACTTGTTGATTTAACTCTTCTGGTGTTAAAGTACAGTCATCATCGCTAGTTTATGAGTGAAACTAGCGATGATGACTGTACTTTAACACCGAGCTTAGTTAGTCGCTACGCTCGTGAATCAATCATATAATCCTTCGCTTGCTCGGGATTCAAAATCAGCACTCGAAACAAAAAACAACTTTGCTCTCTTGTTGCACAATAGTTATTTGGAGGAAAGGATTCTATGATTGATTCACGAGCGTAGCGAGTGAATCAAAGTTAAAATCCTGAGCGTAGTGAGGGACTCAACAGCACGAGATACAAAAAGCTTTGCTCTCGTGTAGTACACATAACCTTTCACCACAGCAGTGAGAACACATATTACTTAGGAGACATAGAAATGAACAGGAATAGATTGAATTCTGCATTAATCACTTGTTGATTTAACTCTTCTGGTGTCAGTCATCATCGCTAGTTTCACTCATCTTTTTAGATTATTTTATATATTAATATAATTTAACACATTACGCTATACTGGTTCAGCATCAGCGAAATTTTTATTCCCGCTACTTTTTTAAATCGCGTTTTAATACCGAGTCCCTGATGTTTATTTTTCAAATGTATCATTGTTGTAATTCCAAATAAAAATGTTTTGGTTAAATACCAATTTTATGCTACTAATTAGACTTATTTTTATTAAAATCCAAGAATACATTAAACATATAAACAATAACATTATAAAAAAGTAATTTCTTTATTACAAATATCTTTTTTTATTTGCGTTTCCGAAGGTGTTTTCTTTGAGGTCGAATTCCAAAATCGAATTTAGAATTCGAAGGGGTTTGTTTTTTCACTCACTTTTTATATGCATGTGAAAGAGACAGAGCACAGTAAAATTCGAATGTTTCAAATTTATGGCTGAACAATGTCAATTCGTGACACTGAAGATTGAAAAATTAAAAAGCTACTTTTACTCACGCTCGAATCAAAATCGCGTTTTGTTCACTGTTGTTTCGCAGCAAAAGCGGCATGTTTGAGCTGCTGTGAAAATAACTATTGGCTAATAATCTCATCAGTCTTAGGAGCAATAGAAATCACAGATTAGGGTTTGTTGTAAATATTTTTTATAACAAACAGTACTATAAAAAATAATTATTTCTCATCAGTCTTAAGAGCTATAAAAATCACAGATTAGGGTTTGTAATAAATATTTTTTATAACAAAGTGTATGTATTATCTACTAAATATATAAAAATCACAAGATTAGAAGTTCGATGCATAAATCAATACTTATAACTCCGTGGATAAATTCGTTAATGGTGAAGTTAATGTGTTCATCAAAAGCGCAGGTTTCTTTTAATTTTGCAGTTATATTAGACCCTTTTAAATATAATTTTAATATCAAAAGAGGAGGAGCCTGCATACTTCTGAGAAAAGGATACAACTTTAGGGAATTATTAGAAGTAAAGAATTTTTCGATCAGTAACTTATTCGAATGCTGTGCAATTGAACTCCTCGACTATAAAGTTGCTATCATATGTATATATAGAGTACCAAAACAAAATAATTTATATACATTTTTTAATTGGCTTGAGAAAGTCTTGCATTGTACTTCTAAGTTAAAGATGAACAATGTCCTGATTGGTGGTGATTATAATATAGATGTATTGATTAGAAATAATATAACTTTAGACTTCGAATGTACATTATTAAATTATAATTTTAAATTAGCAATTTATGAACCGACGAGACTGATTAGTCGTACATGTATTGATAATTTTGCACATGACTTTAATAAGGGTTGTAAGACTAGTGTTTTAGATTTAGGACTCTCTGACCATACTGCCCAATTAATTAAAATACCTGTTAAAAAAATAATGGCTTTAAAATTCTGGCGAGTGCTTAGACGTGATTATAGCTTGGACAATATTCGAAAATTTAGAACATGCATCAGAAGCCTGTCATTTTCTGACATTTACCATACAAATGACCCAAATATGGCCTACAATTATTTCATAGAGACCTTTAAATGTTTTTATGATTTGTGTTTCCCACAAAGACTTTTTGTAATACATGTAAAATGCAAACCTCAATGGATATCGAGAGGCATTCGTGCCTGCAGTAAAAAGAAGAAGAATTTGTTATGGCAACTTAGACTGAACCCCACTACTGAAAATAAACAGAAATATAAAAATTATTGTAAAATATTTAAAAAAGTTATTTCACTAACAAAGCGTGCACAAAACAACTACCGAATAAATTCATCTAATAATAAAAGCAAAGCAGCATGGCGAATAATAAACAAAAGCATATTAAAAATGCCTAAAGAATCGATCGCTAATATTAAAATTAATGACAATTACATCAAAGATCCAATACAAATAGCTAATGAATTTAACAATTATTTTATACAAAAAGTCAAACCAATTCAGGGTGCTGGTAAAAACGCTAAAAGTTTAATTCATTCTCAAATAAATTCATTGTTTCTTGCACCAAGCACGCCCTGGCAAATAAATAAAATAATTAGAAATTTAAAAAGCACCAGTAGTGTGGGACATGACGGCATTACTACCAAAATCATTAAGTCAGTGAACGAAGAAATCTGTCACCACTTAAGTCATATTTTGAATCTCACTATCTCAACAGGAATATACCCAAAAGATCTTAAGTTAAGTGTCATAAAGCCCGTTTTTAAAAAGGAAAACAAACAATTATTGGAAAACTATAGACCCATTGCCTTAATACCCATATTTTCGAAGATTTTTGAGAAGTATCTGTATAATGAAATAAATGATTATTTTGAAAAAAAGCAACTTCTTTGTAAGGAGCAAAAGGGTTTTCGTAAAAATAAAACTATTAATATGGCCATCTACGAATTCATAAAAAATGTTATTACACACGTCGACAAAACATCACCTGTCTGCGCTATATTCTGCGATATGTCACAAGCATTTGACTACGTAGACCACGAAATATTAGCCAGTAAATTAGACGCGTATGGCATAAGAGGTAAAGTGCTAGATTTAATTAAATCCTATCTTGAAAACCGCCAACAAGTCACTGAAATCACTAGATTAAATTTAAAGACTAAAACTGAGGAAACATACACCTCAATGCAGCGCTATGTGCCATACGGAGTTCCCCAAGGCAGTGTACTCGGACCTCTATTGTTTATTATTTACATCAACGACTTGCCATGTGCAACGACTCAACAAATGACATTATTTGCTGATGATAGTACTGTGACAATTGCATGCAAGGACATTAATAACTATAATTTTGACATTAACAATTCTTTGACATCTATAATATCATGGTTAAATAATAATAATTTGAAAATTAATATGAATAAAACTAATTTAATGCATTTTGGCCAAAGACTTCCTGATCCGACAAATATAATTTTAGCTTACGATAATTATATTGTAAATAAAGTACATACTGCCCGTTTCCTAGGCTTAATAATAGACAGTAAACTTAATTGGAAAGTACAAATTGAAACACTTTGTAAGAAAATCAGCAGCCTGTCATATGCACTTTATAAACTAGCCCCCACTATCAACACTGATACACTACTCATGGCATATTATGGTCTTGTTGAGTCTGTACTCAGATATGGCATAATTTTTTGGGGAAATTCTACTAATAAAGATATGCCATTTAAAATGCAAAAACGATGCATACGCGCTATGTTTGGGATCCAAAGCACTGAGAGTTGTAAGCCACTATTTATTTATCATAAAATTTTAACACTACCATCACTCTATATATTAGAAGTGGCACTGTTTGTAAAAACTAATGCACATATGTTTCCTAAATTAGCAGATACTGTTAAACGTAATCGTCGCGACAACAACAGACTTTGTATCCATGCTGCTAAAACTGCGCTGTTGCATAAAAGCATAGTTTGTATGGGTCCAGTAATTTATAATAAAATTCCTAATAGCATTAAGCAGTTAAATAAAGACTTATTTAAGAAAGCATTAAAGCTTATGTTGACACAGAAATGTTACTACAATATTCATGATTTCCTAAATGACCAATCTCTGTAACTGGATGTATTATCAATTATTATTATTATTTTTTTTTTTTTTTATTATTGCTGTATCTAGTCATGTATAATAGTTATGAATTTTCTTTGTTATTTGATCATCAGTTTTTCTTTTTATATGACTGCTTGCATTTTGTACACCTGTAAAGGTCAAACATGTTGGTACAAATTTATATTTAAGATCTAATATGCATTTCTCACAATGTACTATTTTTTCACACATGTTTCAGCAAATAAACAAATCTTTATCTTTATCTTTATCTTTATAATGTTAGATAGTAATTATCTTCATTTTGTAAGATGGTCAAAAAATGTGTTATACTTTTAGGTTTACTATTTTTTTTTATTTACAATAGAATGCCAGCTCTCGACCATGTTTGTAGTGCGGTGGTGCATATTATTGCAAGACCATTTGTCGGCATAAAATGAACTCTTATCTAACCAAGTCTCTACAAACTAATCATTGAATTTACAAATATTTTTATCAATCGGACTCTGAGACATAATATATAACCAACCACTATCAACAGCTTCTTTGGGCAAATGTGCCAAAACAATACACCTCTTTATATTTTTCCCACACAGAGCAGATTTTGTTAGTCCTATTTCATCAGCTTTTCGCCACAAGCTTCGTGAGAAATGGAAGAAACAGCCGCTGATTTTTGTTTCGGGGAATATACCTTTAACTGCCAACATTGCAGCCTTCTCGAAGTCAAGTATAACTATTTTAGGATCAAACTGCGGAATTTGACTTTTTATAAGGCGAAACAAAATTTCGTATGTTACTCTTGTTTTGTTAGGCAACAACGCATATATGACAGGTATAATATTGTTATGAGTTTTACTACTTCCTAAATCTACATGTAAGGTGTACAACTGCTGATAAGGGTTTAAACTAAATTTAAAAGTACCATCGCACAGGATTGTAAAATTAGGATTTGCTAAAATTGTTTTGTAATGTTCATTAGCAAATACTAATATTATATTGAGAAATATTAAAATTCCTACCGCCATTATTCTTAATACGTCGCGTCGTCTTACCCGAATCAGACAGCGCAGGTGAAGCTGCGGTCAATAGTTAGCTATTTATAGTTCTTGGTTTCAATCCGTTTTTATTTGACTGTACTTTATATGTGCGAGCGAGTTGCCGACAAAAAAAATAGGTAAAACCAGAAGGTGAACGCGAGTTGACCACGCGCTAGTTGACGAATAACTCCTTATGATACGCGTAGACATGGATACTGACCCTAAGTGAAGTAAATAAACACACTACGCCGAACTTTCGCGACCGAAGTTCCACGACCGAAATTACGTTCCGACGTAGTCAATAACTCAAATAGCATTGCAAGCGTAATTGTACCGAACATCGGTCGCGTAAGTTCGGCATAGTGTGTATGAAGAGACACTAAGACTTCAGTTTGGGTATTTTACTATGTTCTATTTGGAGTATTGGAGTCGTAGTGTATTATGGACGAACTAAGTACAGCAGATTCATCATCTTCTTAGTGTTATCGCAGTCTGGGGTCCGCTTACTAGTCTAACCGGATTTGGCTGAATATTAGCTTTTCCACGGAGCGACTGCCGGTCTGACCTCCGCAACCCGAAGGGATAGCGATATTCCGTGGTTTAGACTAGTGTCAGTTTATTTAAAAGGTAGGTACTGACGCCTTGTAGCGATTGTCAAAGATTTTCATGACAACCGGGACCGACGGCTTAACGTGCTCTCCGAGGCATGAGACGAGCGATAAATAACAATTCAATACGCACATATGTACCTAACTCGGAAAAGTCATTGGTGCGCACCGTGGATTTGAACCCGATACCCTCTGCATGGCAGTCTGCTGATATCTCCACTAGGCTATCGCTGCCTTGACCTGAACTAAGTACAGCAGATTATCACAAAACAGATCGTCCCATTAGACAGCCTGTCGGTCAACTTTTGAGAAGATACTATTTTCAACGTTGAGCGGGTCAATTCTTTCTAAAACAGGGCTGTATTAGGTATCTAATTGTTTAACTAAAAATATTGAAAACATTAATTTTATTATTTTCATATTACATTTTTAATGTTAGGCTGGTGGTATACCACAAACTCATAACCACAAGTTCACATTTAGGTTGTAAAACTCGAGAATTCTCACTACTGAATGCGGCGAATAAATTCCGCATCAGAGTTCTATGACCGGAACTGTTCGAGTGTTTACACTGAGACGACACGCCTCGTGTGTCGACAAAGACGTGACGTATGCACGTACATATGTATCAGTGTGTCTGTCCCGATAGAAAAAAATATGTGGAAAGAGAGGTCGGTGGAGGTGTGCCTCCGTGGTTGAGTGAGTGACGTCTGATGATCCCGATTTCGATTCCCGGGGCGGGCAAAAGTGATACTGAGTTTTTCCGCATTCTCAGTAGCAGCAGGGAGTCTGGTAATGTGCCCGGTACGTCAATAAGCTCGCCCCCATATAAACCGAATTATCTAGAAACTACAATAATAAAAATGTGGTTTCTAGATCATTCGGTTTAAATGTAATAACAAGTGAAACCAAAATAACGCGATAAAATCCGTAAACTGTAGTTTAATTTCAATATTTCTGTCTTGAATATAATTTTAGATCAATGTCTGCCAATTATGTGAATTGTGTAATAACAGTTTATCCGACCCGGGAATCGAACCCGAGACCTCCTAATCCCACGCGCACATTTATGCCGCGAGACCAACGAGGCAGAACGAGGCAGACAGAAATAAGTATACAAAAAATCTTAAACTAGTAAACTTGTTCAGTCTAAAAATGAACCCACCGAAAGAAACTTGAAGAAATTGTTATTTCAAAGATGTTTTTTTAAATGACGCTGAGTGTCACTCAATCTAACTTATAAACATTGTTATTTCAAAGAACTCAACGGAGGGTAGGAGGTTCTATTCCCAGTGGTTGTTATAATCCTACTAAGAAACAAATAAGTAAAATGTACATTTGTAAATTCAGTGCGTCATTTCGACTTTCATTGTTTAAAATGTTATTTTCGGCTGTTGAATATATTTGGATCGTATGACTGGCAGTGGGAGTAAATGTTGTAGATAAACTACTAAGTCATTTCAATACAAAAAAGGCTAGAAAAAGAATGACAGTAAGATCAACGCCAGACCACATTGGTGTTTGAAGTTCGGTTTCACTACACACTTCTAACTTAGGAAAAATGCGTTTTAAAACATCGAAAGGATAATGAGTAACTTACGCAGTACGCAGAAATCAAAATAAAAATATGTCATTATTTAATTATTATTTTTATTTATTTATAGACTCATGCCTGTATCCCCGAAGGGATACGCAGAGGTGTAATATTACACCCACATTTAGCCATGTATTTTAGGTCCCACGTAATAGGGGGCGAGCCTATTGCCGTACCGGGCACATTACCAGACTCCGTGCTGCTACTGAGAATTTCCTAACGGAAAAACCCAATATCACTTTGCCCGACCCGGGAATCGAACCCGAGACCTCCCAATCGCACACGCACATTTATGTCGCGAGACCAACGAGGCAGTCATTATTTAAGTCGTATGCAATTTATGGTTTAATTACAAAATAACTATTTAACGCCAGATTTTATAATAACGGTGTCACAACACAGATGTGACGTACGTGCTTATGTATCAGTGTGTCTGTTGCGATTGAAAAACAAATTGGAAAGAGAGAGCATTCCATGTTGTTCCTACCCTCTAGCTCTTCATAGTGATAAGAAAAGTTGGTGTTTGTTTTCTTTCTAGTCTTAGTCCTACGATTTAGCGGACGATCAGATGACACGAGTCAAATTGTTTTATAAGAAACCTAGTTGTTTTGTATTGGGTCCGATTGTACTTTCTGTCTGCGACACGTTGCAAAACAGTGACGTCTTTCTTTGTCTGTAAACTATTTTTGTATGATTAAAGCCTTTTTATAGTATCAGTCAATATTTGTTTGAAGTAGGCAGGAATATTAAATGCTTAAATATATATAGTCTTTAGACTATTAGTCTAAGATTAAATGTGTGGGCCGCTACTTTGTCAATTTAACGTATTGAGTAGTCTGTCTGGAAGCGACGTATTTTGTACAATGCTTACTTTTATTCAAGTAGTCAGCTATTTAACTTGTTGTAGTATTAGAGCATTTTTGACATCAATATACTATAAATCGGCCCTTTACATAGAACATGTATTCAGAAAATGAAATTTCATTTTTCAATAATCACGACTTGGTGATTTAAAATAGTTATTTGTGCAACAAGAGAGCAAAGTTGTTTTTTGTTTCGAGTGCTGATTTTGAGTCCCGAGCAAGCGAAGGATTCTATGATTGATTCACGAGCGTAGCGAGTGAATCAAAGTTAGAATCCTGAGCGTAGTGAGGGACTCAACAGCATGAGATACAAAAAGCTTTGCTCTCGTGTAGCACACATAACTTTTGACCACAGCAGCGAGAACACATATTACTTAGGAGACGTAGAAATGAACAGGAATAGATTGAATTCTGCATTAATCACTTGTTGATTTAACTCTTCTGGTGTTATAGTACCTACAGTCATCATCGCTAGTTTCACTTATCTTTTTAGATTATTTTATATATTAATATCTATAATTTAACACGTTACGCTATACTGTATCAGCATCAGCGAAATTTTTATTCCCGCTACTTTTTTAAATCGCGTTTTAATACAGCGTCCCTGATGTTTATCTTTCAAATGTATCATTGTTGTAATTCCAAATAAAAATATATTGGTTAAATACTAATTTTATACTATTAATTAGACTAATTTTTATTAAAATCCAATAATAAATTAAACATTTATACAATAACATATAAAAAAAAGTAATTTCTTTATTACAATTTTTTTTTTATTTGCGTTTCCGAAGGTGTTTTCTTTGAGGTCGAATTCCAAAATCGAATTTCGAATTCGAAGGAGTTTGTTTTGTCACTCATTTTTTATATGCTTGTGAAAGAGACAGAGCACAGTAAAATTCGAATGTTTCAAATTTATGGCTGAACAATGTCAATTCGTGACACTGAAGATTGAAAAATTAAAAAGCTACTTTTACTCACGCTCGAATCAAAATCGCGTTTTGTTCACTGTTATCTCGCAGCAAAAACGGCTTGTTCGAGCTGCTGTGGTGAAAAATAAATGTCCCTACCTAAGTTTTGTTAAAGATATTAAAGATAGTAATCAGCTGCAGTGGACCTGCACGCTACAGGAACTTATGGACGCTACTGAAAATGCCATACTCGTTAAGTTCTGGGCTGACATAATTTAGATTGCCATTGACACGCTAAGAAGAAGCTGCAGTGGACTACGACACGTTGATGATGCTGAAAACTATACTTTTTGGGATGAAAATTATCATTTAAGACTATATGTTTTGATAGGCTTGAAAAAATATTTCCATCTCCTTCCTGTCCATCATCATCACCTACAGTACCTACATAATATCGTCCGTGTTTTACTAATAATAAGTATTGAATCTCAATCGCTTACTATTTGTCCCGATTCTTCAGCATGGGTTACACACACACAATAAAAGTCATCCAATTATGGCCCTTTTCATGGATTAACATTAATACAATTATACATGAATTATGTGTTGGATCGCGAAAGTTTAAAAGTATTACAGACAAGTTGGTTTACAAATTTATTTTATTTTAATTTATTTATAGACTCACGCCTGTATTCCCGAAGGGGTAGGCAAAGGTGGAATATTACACCCACATTTCGCCATGAATATATTTTTAGGTCCCACGTAATAGGGGGCGAGACTTTTGCCGTACCGGGCACATTACCAGACTCCCTGCTGCTACTGAGAATTTCCTAACTTAAAATCCTAATAACACTTTGCCCGACCCGGGAATCGAACCCGAGACCTCTCAATCCCACGCGCACATTTATGCCACGAGACCAACGAGGCAGTCAAAATTATTTAATGATTTCAATTAAGGAAATGAGTAAGTCTTCGTTGTAATTACCGGTGTTTGACTTTTTAGTTTTAAGACGTATACTAACTTATGATTGGACTTTGCCACAAGAATCACACTATAATACCTACTGATGATGTTCGCTAGTTTTTAAGCTCATCGTGTTTATAAAGACAGGAAGCACGCGGAGGGCCTTCACTGTAATAGATTGTCATCTGGGAGATAGGACATATTTACTCTGTAGCCAACACTACACTGAAAATGAATTCCGATTTTCACATTTTGGTAACATATTCTCAAAATTATAATAATACGGGATTGTGACTTTCGAAAATTCGTTTCAGGCTTCAGAATTCTATAACGCACTATAGATAACCAAATAAAAATAAAAGGCCATAAAATGCGGTCAATAAAATTATGTTTTAATCTACTTACTTATTTAAGTTTTACTTTTATTCAATGCATTTACGAACATATAAACACTAGTATTATTCTGCAAATACAATTTTCTGTGCGCCCTTATTATGTAGATATAATAATCTACATAATTATAACATTAACACATTATAATTTTTTATATTTAAAGGGAATTTATATAGGCGCACAATGGTGTTATTATTCCTGAGCCATGCAGAATAAAATTAGTCTAAGCGAAGGACTTTAAAGAAGGTTCTAACCCTTACGCTTGGCTGAATAAAATGAATAAGGTAAACTTAGCTTCAGTCAAGTTTTTTGGACAGTGAACAAAAGCCATTGTTGTATAACCACACACGCTTACTGATTTATTTACCTAAGTAAAGATTCAGTAAGCGCTAGTGATGGTTTTGAAAGTTTTTCGTCAGGGGATCGGGCCCATATCAGTTTAGCTAGCCTATGGCTTGAATTGAACTACATTGAATTTTTCATAGGTATATGAGCTGGTGTGTCTATAATGTTGTTGTCAATTAATAAGGTTTTTTAATAATAATTTAAAAGTTACTATACTAGCATAATATAGACACAATGACTCACACTCACATGAAACTTAACACTAATCAAACATAAGTAGCCTGTGGGACCGAGCAAATTAATCCCAAGCATTTTTGTCTTCAATATAATCTAGCACCGAATAGTACCCTTTTTGAAAAAGTTTACGTTTTATAACATTTTTGAGTTTTTTAAAACATAAATTTAGTATATTGCTTGGCACTTTATTGTAAAAGTGCACACATTGGCCTTGAAAAGATTTTTTTTATTTTCTCTAGCCGGATAGCCGGCACTACTAGTTTGCTCTTATTTCTAGTATTCAAATTGTGGAAATCACTTTTCTTTGAGTATGAGGCCTTGTTTTGGAATACATATGTTTTGGAATTTATTCCTTAACGAAGACCCATAATCCAAATTATAATTTGCTCGAATAGCTCTTTTCTGTAGAATAAAGATGGTCTGAATGTAGGCAGCATTTCCCCACAAGAGAATACCGTATGACATTATACTATGAAAATAGCTATGATATACAAGCCTGGCTGTGTCAATGACAGTTAACTGACGAATTTTCCTGACTGCGTATGCTGCAGAGCTGAGTCTATTCGACAATTTACTAATATGTGGTCCCCATTGCAGCTTAGAATCTAGTGTAATGCCTAAAAATTTGGTGTTATCCACAAGATCCAACACATCATTCTTAACCTTTACTGAGGTGTTCACTTGTTTGACGTTAGGCATCAAAAATCGAATACTTACATTTAGTTTTAAGTTTATTTAAAAGCAGGTTGTTAACCTCAAATCAGCGAACCACCTTTGAGATAGCAATGTTTACATCGTCCATATCAATTTGTTGACGTTTTAATTTAAATAAAAGTGGGGTATCATCAGCAAACAGTACTATCTCATGCTTGTCATTAACGAGGTGTGGTAAGTCATTAATATACACTAAAAATAAAAAAGGACCGAGGATTGAACCCTGTGGGAAGCCCATTTTGACTACAGACCCATGTGAACGCGTCCCGTTGACATCAACTCTCTGAATCCTATTACTCAAATATGAAGTAAGAAGATGCAGAGCAGAACTACTTAAACCATAGTGATGTAATTTCCTGATCAATGTATCATGTTCTACGCAATTAAAGGCCTTGGACAAATCACAGAAGATACCTAAAGCATCATGTGAATCCTCCCAGGTATCAAAGATATGTTTTACAAGCTCAACACCGGCATCGGTCGTGGAGCTCCCCTTTGTAAAACCAAATTGTTTAGAGTGTAGAAGCTCGTTGTTATTAAAATAACTCCCAAACGTTTGCATTCCCTGTTGTTCCTACTTTCTAGCTTTTCATAGTGATAAGAAAAGTTGGAGTTTGTTTTCTTTCTAGTCTTAGTGCTACGATTTAGCGGACGATCAGATGACACGAGTCAAATTGTTTTATAAGAAACCTAGTTGTTTTGTATTGTGTCCGATTGTACTTTCTGTCTGCGACACTTTGCAAAACAGTGACGTCCTTCTTTGTCTGTAAACTATTTTTGTATGATTAAAGCCTTTTTATTGTATCAGTCAATATTTGTTTGAAGTAGGCAGGAATATTAAATGCTTAAATATATATAGTCCTTAGACTATTAGTCTAAGATTAAATGTGTGGGCCGCTACTTTGTCAATTTAACCTACTGAGTAGTCTGTCTAGAAGCGACGTATTTTGTACAATGCTTTCTTTTATTCAAGTAGTCAGTTATTTAAGTTGCTGTAGTATTAGAGCATTTTTGACATCAAAATACTTCAAATCGGCCCTATAAATATAACATGTATTCGGAACATAAAATTTCTTTTCTCAATAATCTCGACTTAGTGATTTAAAAAATAAATCCCTACCTAAGTACTGTTACTGATCAGCCCAGTGGATTACGACAAGTTGATGATGCTGAAAACTATACTTTTTGGGATGAAAATAATAATAATAATATAATAATAATAATATTCTACCACATACACACATCACCATCTAGTCCCAAGCTGAGCAGAGCTTGTGTTATGGGTACTAGATAATGGATAAACATACATATATACTTTGTTTTTGTAAATACATACATATTATACATAGAAACACCCAGACCAAGACAATTATCCATGTTCATGCACACAAATGTTTGACTTAAAGAAAAAGAAAAATTTCATTAAAGACAATTTTTGATAGGCTTGAATCATTATTTCCATCTCCTTCCTGTTCTCCTACATGCAGTACCTACATAATATCGTCCGTGTTTTACTAATATTAAGTATTGAGTCTCCATCGTTTACTTTTTGTCCCGATGCTTCAGCATGGGTTACACACACAATACAAGTCATCCAATTAAGGCCCTTTTCATGGATTAAATTTAATAAATACTTAATTATGTGTTGAAACAGCCATAGCCTAGTGGAGAGACCGACGGACTGCTGCGCAGAGGGTCTCGGGTTCCAATCCACGGCGCGCACCAATGACTTTTCGAAGTTATGTGCGTATTAAATTGTTAATTATCGCATGCTCAACGGTGAGGGAAAACATCGTGAGGAAACCTGCATGTCTGAGAGTTCTCCATAATGTTCTCGAAAGACATGTGGAGTCTGCCAACCCGAACTTGGCCAGCGTGGTGGACTATGACCTTACTCTTCTCATAGTGAGAAGAAGCCCGTGCCCAGCAGTAGGAGAAATTATAGACAAGGTCGATGATGATGAATTATGTGTTGAATCGCGAACGTTTAAAAGTACAAGTTGATTTACAAATCATTTAATGATTTCAATTAAGGAAATGAGAAATTCTTTGTTGTTGTACCTTTATTTAACTTTTTAGTTTTAAGACGTATACTAACTACTCTGTAGCCAATATCACACTGAAAATGAATTCCGATTTTCACATTTTGGTAACATATTCTCAAAATTATAATATTACGGGATTGTGACTTTCGGAAATTCGTTTCAGGCTTCATAATAATCATAATAAAAGGCCATAAAATGCAGTCAATAAAATTGTTTTAATCTACTTACTTATTTAAGTTTTACTTTTATTCAATGCATTTACGAACATATAAACACTAGTATTATTCTGAAAATGCAATTTTCTGTGCGCCCTTATCATTGTATAATAATCTACATAATAATAACGTTAAAGAGTGAACACATTATAATTTTTTGATATTTTAAGGGAATTTATATAGGCGCACAATGGTGTTATTATTCCTGAGCTATGCAGAATAAAATTATTATAAGCGAAGGATTTTAAAGAAGGTTCTAACCCTTACGCTTGGCTGAATAAAATGAATTAGGTAAACTTAGCTTCAGACAAGATTTTTGGACAGTGAACAAAAGCCATTGTTGTATAACCACACACGGTTACTGATTTATTTACCTAAGTAAAGATTTAGTAAGCGCTAATGATGGTTTTGAAAGTTTTCCGTCAGGGGATCGGGTCCATAACAGAACAGTGAGCCTCGTATGAATTTAGCTAGCCTATGGCTTGAGATTACCATTCTGTGCATTTATTGGTTCAATTGTACAACGATCTCACATTCATCATTACCATCATCAGTCTTTAACAGTCCACTGCTGGACTAGGCCTCTCCTTTGAAAGGAGGAATTGGCCTACTACACCACGCTGGCCAAACGGGTTGGTATAGTGTTTGTATCAAGTTTTCCTTCTCTTACAGTGTTGTTATCTGCATAATTTGCTTCCTCTGTCGGCTCTTACGACACCCATGGCATGATATGGGATGGAGACATTTCATATTCTGAATCCGTCGGATCTCACATTGAAGTGGACCTATTCATGTGCTTATCGTTTTGCAAAACTGAGATTAAATATCATGGAACATTATACAAATACTGCGAAGATTACTGCTTACCTTACTTAATAATATATTCAATAGCGTTAGTGTAAAAGTAGTTTTCTGCGTGTATATCCCTACAGTAACATTCAAGACAATGCCGTGCTGCAGCTGTGCCGTTATGGTGTCATTGCAGTTATCTTTAAGTTGGTTTAACTTGTAGTAATAATTTGGTACCGACTCATTGCTTAAACTAGCGTACGAACTGTGTAATTTAGTGCAGAAGCTCATCATTACACATAAATATAGATTTTATTACTTTTACTCCGAACGAAATGGTTTATAGGTATGTGATATTTTTATGTATCATAAGTGACTCACAAGCAATAATTATTATATTTCCAACTATATTTAATTGTGTAAACGCCATGTCGCGACATCGTAAAACAAGTGCAATGTCATACGCACGACGTTAAATATTTTGCTTTTTATTATAATTTTCATTGCTGCACATAACCTTAAAATGAATTAAAATTATGCTTCGCTATGTTTACGGCTGGTTTTACCACGAAAACAAGCGCAGATGTTCTCAAACTTATTTCGTCTGCCCACTTTGAGAATCAAATTATTTTTGACTTCGACTACTTTGATTAATATGAAAGAAAACCGTTTATTTTTATAACAGACAACAGGACATGAACGAATGCATAGTATGTCTGTATAGTGTATATTTTCTTCTTCTTTCGCTTCATTCCCTCGCTTTTTCTTCACAAGTGTCCTCCGTGCCCACAATATCCCCTCCGTGCACACGGTTGGCGTAGGTACAGGTAGTGGTTTAAGCGGCCGCCTCGCCACTTGACACTGTGCCGAGTTTTGTAAGTTCGATTTCCACACGAGGCAACACTTTGTGTAATTCACAAATTGTTGTTTCGAGTCTGGGTGATCATTGCGTCCGTTAATTGTATGTTTGTAAAGTCACCCGCGACACAGGAATTAGTCCTAATGCGGATTTTGTCTTTAAAAAAAATCGCCCACTTTGAGAAAGACTGCACTACTGCCTTTTATGTACATAGTTACTTTATCGTTTTATTTGATGGTGAAAGAATGGGTGTTCTTGGTCCCAAGGAAACTGTTCTCAAACTGCAGTAATCGATGGAAGTTAATCTCAGTTTGATGGTGAGAAAACCTTGAGTGAAAATATCCTTGAGAGTTTTATGCAAAACTTAATATGGCAAACGTGAAGTGCATATTGAAAACGTATGAACTAAAATGTAACGAAGATAAAAGTATAGATATTTCTGTTTTCTCCAGGAGTTAATAAAGCTATGGGTCAAAGTCAAACTTATTTATTTCTTCAGGACATAATGTGACTTTTATACGTCAACTTTTCATATTAGTTATTTTCTTAATTTTATTTTAAACTAGTCGACACCAGCGGCTTCGCACGCACATATTTTCGAATTTCCCGTTTTGCCCGATCCCGTGGGAATTTCAGGAAATCCCGTCTTAGTGCACTCCTACGGTCACCAAGGAACATACTTGCCAAATTTCAGCTTCTGGCGCCGAGTAGTTTCGGCTGTAGCGTGTCTGTCAGTCAGTCAGTAACGCAAGGATTTTATATATTAAGATTATCTTCTGGGATATATACCACGTACTTTTGTTTGGAGTAACCGATATTTTGGCACTGTTGCAAGCGCCATGTTCATGGATGTACTGATAGTACGTATACGGGTTTAAATGGCCACGAAAGATTAAATTCCTATAATGTTCTTAATTATTTAATTATTCCTTGCGTCCGTTCCATGAATTTAATAAAGTCAATACAGAATTTATTTGTAATGGTCTTTTTAAACAAATAATATCTTAGAGAGTTGTCTTGGCTGTCTTTTCTTTTGTAAGAGCAATTCAAGCGAGGCGTCCTATTTATTACGGAATTCAATATTCGAATTATAGATAAAGTGCGTTCATCTTTACCTGGCACAACTAGTAAACAAACATACCTTCATCACAAATAATAATAATAATAATAATATATATTCTACCACATACACGCATCACCATCTAGTCCCAAACTAAGCAGAGCTTGTACTATGGGTACTAGATAATGGATAAACATACATATATACTTATTTTTTTGTAAATACATACATATTATACATAGAAACACCCAGACCAAGACAAATATCCATGTTCATGCACACAAATGTTTGTCTTGAGCGGGAATCGAACCCGCGACCTTTGGCGTAGCAGTCGCTTACACTCCCACTGAGCCAACCGGTCGTCAAATCACAAAACTGTGGCCGAATCACGTAATATATGCTACTAGAAAATATTTACAATATAGTTCAAATACCAACACATTATTTTCCACCTAAAATAGCTTCATATTTCCCTTTTAAAACATATTTATTTAAAGAAAATCGTAATTGTGATGATACTTCAAACCACAGATTATTACGATGTCTTGTAAATATGACATTTGACTGTATAGATGGGATGAAGTGAATGATAAAATTTAATGATTATAGAAAAAGTATTAATATATTGTAATCCGTTTATGGTAAACGTAAAGAACATTCAGATCCGTATAAAATGATTTTATTAACTAAACTGGGGTAAATTTTCATAAGGGTCTAAATGAGAAGCTTTTCACTGCAGACAATATGGATAAAAACCGATAAGTCAATAAATATAATATATTTAAGCATTATTGTTGTAAAATCCTTATTAATTGGCAACACTGAGTGCAACAATAATGAAAAGAGTTTGGCATCAAACATTTCGGGTATTCTATCTCGAACGATTTTGAAGTTGCTTACGACCGACCTGACTTGCTTGTGGATTTGTATTAGCTTTTTCATTCCGACTATTATTTCTCTTGATCGACAACCGGGCTACGTACAACGGACTTTGAGATTACAACTGATTGGACTCTTGTAACTAACCGAGAGACAAAAGTAAGTGTAAGTAAGTGTAGTTTTTATATCAGGACAATTAATCTTAATAAATAAAAATCAAACTCAGATAGACATAACTGCTGCACCGATTTAGCTAATTCATTTTTGTTTTGTTTGTATGAATGAAAACATTGAAAAATGGATGGAAAAGTAAAATATGGGTTAAAAAATCTCCATACAAAACAGCGAAATTTAAAAATAGAATTACTCCGATAGAATTGACTGACAGAGTCTTTTTAAAAATATGTATTTTGTGCCCCATTTGCCAGGCAAAGTCCTCTCCTTTTTCTAGTCAGAGATGGGCAAAATGTAATTTGTAACCATCAATCATGAAAACATTTACCGAAAGTAATCGAAAAAGTATCCATTCTCTGATTGCAGTCAGAAATCGTAACCACGATTACATGATATATGGGGGCGGGCGATAGATGCCGCTAACGCTAATTGTTGAAGTCATTATAATGACAAATAGTGTTTACATTCACTTACCAGTATTAAGTTAAAAACGCATTTTGCCTTAAATTCAGATAAGATTTCAATATAAAAGTGGTTGATGAAATGGCAGCCAAGAAAAATATTATTGTTGTTCGCCTTCCGCCTTATCATTGCGAACTAAACCTAATAGAATTAATATGGGCACAAATAAAATCGTATGTTGGCTGCAATAATAAAACTTTTAAGATGGGAGAAATAAAAGATTTAACAAAAGAGAGCATTGCCAAAATTGATGCTGAATCGTGGAAAAATGCATCGAACATGTTATCATACAGGAAAATAAAATGATGCTCGAATAAACCCTATTGATGATGTGACGGGTGGAGTAACCCCCTGATTCGTAATTAAGGTCACATCAGAAACAAGTTCTTATGAAACCACAACGTCTCTCGACACTGACGATCTGACATAATATTTGTACATTTAAAAAAATAATACCTTTTACATGAACCAAAATACCATTTCTATTTCTACTCTCATAGAAAACATTAAAAGTTTAAAATCTCAATCTCTAATATGTTTTATTTCATTCACTGAATGAATTTTAAGTGAAACTTGATTTAGTTCATGCAATGTTTTCCATCACAAGTCTTACGGACGTACTCAAAGAGTATACAAATACTACGTAAGAAGAGGCGGATGTGCCATAGATCATGCGAGACTTTCAGCTTTGTATGAAACGTGCAGGGAGAACTCGTACCAACATAAAGATACTAATTGACATCATTTTTATGTTGTCAGCATTGTCATATTTGTCAATATAGGGATGTACCCTCTAGTGATTAACGAAATATCGATATCGATAATATTCGGTAAGAAATAATTATAATTATGTTTCGACTAGAATTATACTTTTCCAAAACAAATAAAAGATGTATTTAATATTTATGTGTTTATTCAAACAAAGTAGCCTATTCTATAAATCTATTCTAGATTAGCGAAGAAAAATACGCAGAACTAAAAGATATATGTATGTACATGTAATGGAAAGGTTTTCAACATTTCTTCTGTAATAGGATTTAAAGAAATGTCTATAGATACAAGGCACAGCTGTTTTTCTGACTTGAGTTCCCTTTTTTTTTAAGTCTTTCGGCTTAAAATGCTTGCCACACACATAGTTCAACTGATGTAATTTTTCAATGGGCACATAAATCAAGTCTTGGTTTCCAGTTGCAGCTACCCTTTTTTACATCTAAAAAGAAAAAAAAGAATAGAATTTTTATTCCTTGTGCCAATTTCTAATAACGGATTATCGATAACTGACAGGCAGCACTATTGTTTACCTACAAAGTACTAGGATATGAAACTTTAGAATATTTCCTTATTTTTTATGTTTCATTGAAATATATCACATTATATAACATTATAAATATTCATTGATCTTTATCTAGGGACATTTTGCCATAAATACCTACCCTTTTTTCATTGCCTGACCGGCATGTTGTTGTATGTCATATTTCGCACGTTATTTTGCTTGTTTTCATTGCGCTCCTTTCAATGCTAATCAAATAAATATAGTAACACTAACACTACAAGTGTAAAATCACATTTATTTGGTATACACAAAGCACTTTTACAGTATGTTTTTTACGTTTTATAAACAAACTACATAACGCGGCAAAGTTCAATCTGGATAATAATGTGACAGTTGTGACATTTGACTCTATTGACAGCCAAGGCGGTGATGTACGTATAACCCGTCTAACTTTGAAAGAATACTGTGCCAAGGGTACATAGTGAAAGATGCTATCTTCACGTTTTATACATATAATAGTAGCCATTAAAAAGATAGCACGTTTCATACATTAGGTTTTTTCTTAGGAACTTGCGCCAGGCTGGACGTACTTATCTGTCCGCCATATTTGTTTACCATTTTTGCTAGGTAAGAATGAACGCACTATAGATCTGTAGATTAGATTTTAGATTCGTTTTTGACAGTTTTTGACATAAGCTCCATACAAAATATGTCAAACACGAGTCTAAAATCTACAGATCTGTCTATAGTTCGAATATTGAAAATGGCCGTTAGCGAAATTGCCTCAAATCCGTAACGTATACGCACTTGTATAAGTGTATAAATAGAAGAATATTATTCTTCATTCAGTAATGGGACAACCATAAGAGTCACTTGACTCAACTCAAAGTTAATACGTTCATTTAATTTCAAATAAAGATTCTCTTTTCCTAAACTGATAAGGTGCACGCTTCCAAGGAGGTCCAAGGAGAAGAAAACGACAGGCAATTCCATCCCATCAACTCTACATCCATGACAAGCAAATTCATAATCATTTTGAGTCAATATTTCCACCCAAAGTTACATTTCTGGTCACCTGCCACTACTCTGCACCTGCACATATGCGACTAACTGCATATACGTTCATTAAACGCTTCGCTGGATTTACGTTCTCCCGTGTGATAACACCTTAATAGCCCGATTGCAATACTAGGTACTGGTTATGCGATTCCTGCAAAATCGACTGTACAGATGGCGTAGAGTCTGAGTGGAGAGACTGACAGAATGCTACGCAGAGGGTCTCGGTTTCGAATCCACGGCACGCACCAATGACTTTTCGACGTTAAATTGTATTAAATTGTTAATTATCCCTTGCTTATCGGTGAAGGAACATATCGTGAGGAAACAATGTCTTAGAGTTCTCCATGTTCTCGAAAGACATGTGAAGTCTGCCAACCCGCACTTGGCCAGCGTGGTGGACTATGGCCTTACCTTTCTCATAAGTATAGTACAGTAGTATGGGCTGATGATGATGGCGTAGCGTGGTTTAGGCCTCCCGGGTGCCGGCCGCCCGCTCGAGAAACGTACACGCCTTAAGTCCTCCCTCACATTGTTCACGAGCTTTCCTCGAGCGTACGCTCGGCGTCCGTTCGGCGTGCGCCCGGCGTTCACTTTGTACTATAGAGTGAACGCCGAGCGCACGCCGGGCGTACGCTCTAGGAACGCTGTCGCCCAATGTGAGGGAGGCCTAAAACCTTATGAGATCGACTTTACGTTTGAGACTGCGCCGTGTATTGTGGGTTCGATCCCCACACGGGACACTATTTTGTGTGATCCACAAATTGTATTTTTTTGTATCCTCCGCGACTAAAGATTTGTTCCTAGTCTTAAATATATATCTTGTTCCATTAGTGATATTGTCCTGATGAAGACGATGTCATCATTCTAATTCTGATCTCCGAAGCATACTAGACATTTCTATATTCTCTCTTCTCTTGTAGATAGCGGCCGGGATAACCCTGGTTTTCCTTCTGTAACACAAAGATAATATAAACAATGATTTTCTGCCATAAAGACAATAAAATTGCTTTATACACCGAACAATAAATGTAAAAACTAAAGTACCGAATATGAAATATTTAATAACTTAGAGTAAGTATTATAACCGGTCTTATCTTTAGAAGTGGTTTCAGCCAGACAACCTAGGAATGAACCGTTCTTATTATTTTACTCAGCCGTCTGATGTTAAGAAATGAGTAGTTACCTATTATAACTTTTTGCCTGTAATACTAGGGATATTGATTATGAATTATCTACACTTCACTTTTAAAGATTGGAAAATTCAAGAGTTGGTGTAATCGTGAGATAACATGTAGCGAAATTGACAAAAATGTCGACTTAAGTCTACATCAGATACAATAAAAAGCGAATTTAATTAAAAGATATAAAATAATATGGTATTTTATTTCAGAAACAATAATTATTTTCCCTCGTGTCTGTATGTCTCTTTAGGCAGCGATAGCCGAGTGGAGATACCAACAGACTACCATGCATGCGTATTGAATTGTTAATTATCGGTCGTCCAGTGCCTCGGAGAGCACGTGAAGCCGTCGGTCCCGGTTGTCATGAAGATCTTTGACAGTCGTTATAGGGCGTCAGTACCTTCTAAATAACCTGACACTAGTCTAAACCATGGAAAATCGCTATCCCTTTGGGTTGCAGAGGTCAGGCAGGCAATCGCTCTGTGGAAAAGCTAATATTCAGCCAAATCCAGTTAGACTAAGAAGCGGAACCCAGATTGAAAACTAGGATAACGCTAAGCTGAGTTAGTTGGCATTGCTGGCAAATTCAAATTTTGCATACTAGTACCTGTGCAAAAGGACTTTTCAAATTTCACCTAGGGTGCATTAAGAGTTCAATGTTTGTATGAAGAAAAATCTAGACAAATCCACACAGACGAAGTCTCGAAAAAGCTAATACTGTCCATTTTCACGCACTAAAAATAACTATACGTAGTGACCTACAAAATCTCTTAAGTCGTTGAACTACATAAACTATCGACGTCGTCCACTGTAGCAAAATAATTGCCACAGACTCGATCACAG
Organism: Euclidia mi; assembly: GCA_944739405.2. Classification (NCBI taxonomy): domain Eukaryota; kingdom Metazoa; phylum Arthropoda; class Insecta; order Lepidoptera; family Erebidae; genus Euclidia; species Euclidia mi. Next base: position 2,413,495 of record OX123186.2, on the reverse strand, counting down.
CAGCGTTATCTGCGAAACGCCTATAAAACCTGTGATAGCGGAAACCTATACAAAAATGCAAGATCACAATTTTCATAGGCGTTCACCAGTGTCACAATAAACGGGCTGCATGAAATACAGCTCGTAATGTCCCATTGTCCAGGGTACAGCGACCCAAGCTTTTATTACTCCTGAAATTACCACGTTTCATTCAAAATCATTGGTCCCGGTTATTCGATAAAATTTATAGAGCTCTGTGAGGACTAAAATATCTTTTATTATTATGACGCGGCTTTAATTTTTTCGTCGTGTAAATATTCGTGTAATGGGACTTATGTTGGGGTCATAGATTTTCCATCTGGAGAGTTCGGTTGATAGATGATGGGGTAAAAGTTGTGTTGTCTGTCAACCGCAGACGGCTGCGGTAAGGGCGATGTTAGATGACTTCAGTACAGAATTAAAAGGTTACAATTTTATTCTCTTTTATCTAACAACGAATAGTTAAATAGACCTCATAATTTTACATATTATTAAATCTAAGATCGTGCTATCAAATTTTTTCAACGGAATACATATATTTCGGTAATTTAGGCACTGCGTTATGAAGGGTTTCCCGCCTCTCAAGGTTGGTTTTATATTCGTATTTCCTAATGCTATGAACAATTTATTAACAGAAGATTTCAGTAACACTGATTGGTACGAGACCTAGCAAACCAGAGGTGCAAATTCCGGAACTGGTGTTTTAGATTAAACTATTTATTTCTGTTTTGTTCAATGCGCCCTTTGGGCAATACTTGGTAATGTTATGTCTGATCTAATTTTATTTATACCTTTGCGAATATTCGGCAATATTATTAATTTCAGAGTAGTCATGATTGCCAAATATCTAGAGAAAATAAAGTTAGTTAGGTATGTAACTTATTACATACCTAACTAACTTTATTTTCTCTATCGCTGTCTCTCTTAAGTGATAAATGTCAAATCATTAATTAGTAACCGTGGTCTCCGCTCTGTCCCTTATGAAAAGCCTGTCTAGTTAATATATTGGATTGAAGAGTACTAATATTTTATTCAGTGTCTATCCATTAGTGCTGACCATCACGAACTATCCTGAGATTAGTCTTAATAAAGTAAAGTAAGACCTATTAGAGGAAAGAGCATAATTAAAGTTTCGTATCAGACGAGCCTACAGCCTTACCAAGTGAAGTGTGTCAACAAAAAACAAACCGCTCGCGGAGGTCATTGTACCCTTGGACGATCCCCCGATAGCGTCCAGTAGAACGGATTGGTAGAGCCGATGCGGGAACATTGGGACACAACTTATCAGGACAATTTTCAGGGTATAATACAAAGTCGTTTTTGTTAGGCATGTCTACTTTGGTTGTTCAAATGAGTTTATGTAACCTTGCTTTATGTCATCATATCATTTCTATTGCTATACAAATCTATATCCTAGATGATAATCAGGAGATAGAATAACTGGGATGCAACTCAAACGCATCGTAGTAGAATGGGTTATTAAGGTTTACTAAAAGTACTTTTTTAAAGCAAACACAATGCTGCTGGATACAGCAAACATTGAACTCAATTATACATATAATCACGTGCTTTTATAAGCTGCTATCACCTACCAACGTTATTTCTCTGTTCGATCTGACGGTACTTCTCGCTTAGTCTTTTGCTATTTGCTTATCCGTGACGTGGTGTTACGTAGTCTATATATATATTTTCTCTATTAACCGCAAAATACTTAAGTAATTTTTTACCATAGAGCAAAAAAGTTGATGCCGAAATCGTCCCTTCACATCGGCCCTAAATATCACTAAATCGGGATACGAAAATTCTTTACATCAAGTCATTCCTCCCGTTATCTCGTATTCACTGAACATTTACCGTTTACCAGTTAATATGACGCTACTGGTAATTACTGATTTGACCTTTTTTCCCACTTGAGGGAAACGTCCAACCTTATTACGATTCCTATTTTTGTTGGAGGAAGCGTCCTTCGTTATAATCGGTCAAGTGCGGGTCGACACCCCGTCTGATTCGACGAATGCCATTTTATTTTGGCAAAGTGTTTAATGGTATTGTAGGAGTTGTAAACATGTACGACGAGTTTAATTTTCTTTAGTTTGAGGGAAGCTGCGGTATTTATGTCTACGTAGATGTCCGTTTATGTTCCCGAAGGAATATGCATACCTACATTTATGACCCCTATATTTTGCTACTTTATATAGTCAGCTGTATTTCACATATTAATCAGTAGAGGTATTACGATCAGACATAAAAGTCGAGAAACGTGATCAACACGCTAGAATTCCGATATGCGTCGATCTTTGTCAGCTACATATGCATATAGCAACAAAAATTATTGGAATAAAAGACATAGTTGCAAAACAAATATTTCTGTAAGCGCGTAACGTTATTTAACAAAACTCGGCCAATTGAAATTACAGTTAGCAGTAGGTACATGGGCTTTTTGTAGAATTTTAGTGCTCATATACTGATTTTGTTGTTATTAATTTAAACGAACTTATTTATACCAGGTCATATTTGAGTCGCGATATAGCTGGTGTATTTACGAAAAGATAAACTAGGAATAATAAAGCTAGGGCTAAGAAATTGCCTGGAAAAGCAAGTTTTGCTTAATTCCCAGATGAATTCAGACCCGTTACATAAATATTATGACTGCCACCGTGGTCCAGTGGATAGCGTATGCGATTGCTGATCGGAGGTCCTAGGTTCGATTCCCGGGTCGGGCAAAAGTGTTACTGGGTTTTTCCGAATTCTCAATAGCAGCACGGAGTCTAGTGATGTGCCCGGTAACGACAATAGCCCCCCCCTATTACGTGGGACTTAAAAATTCATGGCGAAATGTGGGTGTAATATTTACACCTCTGCCTACCCCTTCGGGGATACAGGCGTGAGTCTATAAATGAATAAATAATAACTTATTCCTACCAGTAAGTATGCAGTGCATCCTCGCCTTTCTTCTAAAGTCGTGGGAGTGATGTAGGTGCTTCAGAATGTCAAACTTCATTAGATCGAGCGATCGGCATTCATACTCATATTAGTTTTTAAATGTTTGTATTATTGATTAGAAATTGCTTGCTATTGGATCCTTCCATTTTCTATTCAATACAATACCAAAGACCTTTTTTATAGGTCAGGGTCGGGTCGTAGTCAACTTATCTTGCTGGATGTTGTTAAGGGTTCAAACGATTAAAAGTATTATCCTTTAACAAAATGATGAATTTTGTCAGGAACGCGACCTTAATTTTACTTTATATAAGCCTTCTATTGTAAAATCAGATCAGGTTTAATTTACCAAGTTACGGTTTTTAATAATAATGTCTTGTAGTCTCCAGGTTAAACTGCAAAGGCACAGAAAGCATACAACCCCATGCCAATGTTATCCAACTACATCGCAACCACTAGCGACAACGCAACCGTAACTACATTTCGCAGTCTCCACATCATCATCAGCCTTTAATAGTCCACTGCTGGACTAGGCCTCTCCTTTGAAAGGAGGACTTGGCCTACTATACCACGCTGGCCAAACGGGTTGGTATAGGGTTTGTATCAAGTTATCCTTCTCTTACAGTGCTGTTCTCTGCATAATATGCTCCCTCTGTCGGCTCTTACGACACCCATGGGATGATATGGGGTGGTGACATTCCGTATTCTTAATCCGTCACCACACGGACGATTTTTGCACTTAGCGATTAGCAATATCGTTAATCGGGTGCCATTAGGCTACAGACCCTTAAAAGCATTTTGTCGCGAGTATGTCATGAGGTTGTGTTATCTGCAAGCCTAAGGTTACATACTATTCGCCAACCATAAACTGATCTTTAAAACTCATGTCTTCTCATGAAGACATTGCGAGAGTTCTTTTCAGTTTACTTCTAAACCCTAAAAGGCACCTAATATAAACCGCAGAATGTGTAGTAATGAGCTCCTTACATGTCTATTTACCTATACATCCAGAACCTTTATTGATATTGAAGGTTACACCTGATAGATCCAAGTGGTTTAATTTTATTGTAATGACTGCTCGGCATAAAACTGTTATCAACCTAGTTTTATTATAATTGCATTGTTTATTAACGAGTGGTAATAAAGTATTGAAAAATAATAATGCATGTTATTACTTATTAGTGTTATTGTAAGTGTGCAATAGTCATAAATTTATATGTATTTGTATTTTAATAGGCCTCGATAAATGAATACACAGGTGTAAGTGGATTAGATATAGTGGAATTGCACTTTATTGGTTCAGTGATTTTACCATTTTTTAGGGTTCTCTAGAATAAAAATATTTTCGGTCGCTGTCATTCAGCCTTTTTTTTCTAGTAATAGGCGTCAAACGAGCAGACGGATCGCCTGATGGTAAGCAAATACGCCGCCCATGGACACAAGCAACACCACAGGAGTCACAAGTGCGTTGCCGCCCCTTGGGATTGGGAAAAGGTATGGGATGAGGGAGAAGATGTAGGGGATAGGGCCTCCGGCACTCTCACTCACTGAACGAAACGCAAAAGTTTAGGTCCTGTTACTTTACGTCGATTTTCTGTAAGAGGGTAGTACTTCCCCGGTCGAGCCGGCCCATTCATTCTGAAATCAGGAAGGCTCTACTACCTGTAAAAGCCTCCTTGCCTTATCATTGTTAGAGCCCGAGGTTCACTTTTTGGTCCAACTGGATTTGACTGAAAATTTGCTTTTTCAAAGAGCGACTGCCTGTCTGACCTTCGCAATTCAAAAAGGTTAGTACTGACTGTACAGGGTGTAAAAAGACCCTTAACGAAAACTGAAATCCCATGTTGTACCAACCTTGGACCTTGGACATTTTGTTGAAATTACTGGTCCAGGAGATTTGGAATTTTTCTAATTAGGTACAAAATCGATGCATTTACCCCGCCAATATGTTCTTTAGATGCCTTATGACCCTATGGATAAGTAGGTATTTCGAGCATTGCACGCGCGCGCTTATAATTGCGGTTTAAAAAATGTGAAAACTTAAAAAAAAATCGTTTCCCAGGTATTATTTTTGGTTAGTATGACTTGGCATGATATCCACGACGAGTAGACTTCGGCTTGGTGATGGGTCTTGAGACACCCTGTATAACCACTGTCAAAGATTTCCACTGACAGAGACTGATTGCGGGAACCGACGGCTTTACGTGCTCTCTGAGGCACGGGGTGAGTGATGATTAACAATCCAATACGCACATAACTCTGAAAAGTCAGTGGTGCGCGTTGTGGAATCGAACCTAATACCCGCTGCTGGGCAGTCTGTTGGTGCCTACCCTGGGCTATCGCTGGCAGCATGTTTAATCATAATGATATATCTTTTTAACATTTGTTGTTTTATATAGACATATGAATGCTGTTATAACAAACTCATTCAATTTGACTTTGAATTTTATTCACAGAATTCTTAGAATTGTCTTAGTAGACTAATATAAGGTACCAAAATAGTTCCTTTACTTAAATAGAATTATAGAAAATCATGAATGATCGAGAAATGTTATACAAATAATATTTATTTGAAAATAATATCAATGGATTGCCTATTTCAATAATGATAACTTTAAATTTGTTTTCAGCATTAGATATTCTTAGGAATAGTCCTAAGGCGTAACGTAACAGTGTAGTATACAAAACTGATTTAAGTAATGGAATACAATCAAATTCTAGTAAAGGGCCATTATAATTTAAACATGTCTTTATAGATATTAGATTAAGTGGTAGTCTCTTGAGGAATTCAACTTGGGCCTTGTTGTGATACTTAGAATTTAATCAAATTCAATGATATAAAAACACTGAAGGTTGCTTTACCCTCCTTTTTTTGCAATCTACTGCACTCGCAATCTTCTTATGATTATCAGACTGAATATTAATAGAAAATCTGTCTAAAAATTTTCGAGATCGCGGTCGAGGAAAAATGAAGTGCATAAAAATATTTGAATACCTCTTTATAGGGGGGTAGTATTTATAAAAAATATTAATTACCGTGAAAAATTTAACGGTGGCTGTAGGTTGTGGCGCTCGACCGGCATAAGGGCTTACGCCCTTATGCCGGTCGAGCGCTGAACCGTGGCTCTACGCGTGACCCTGCGCTTAGGGCGCGCTCTACGGATAATACCAGAACATTTTGTTTATTGCTATAAATTGCACTTATACGTGGGTAGTCAGATCACAAACAACAAAAAATTTTTCACTCTATATTTTTAATAATTTAAAAATAGTAATTTAATATTTTTTTTTAAATAAATGATATTATTTTTATGTTAACATAAACACCTACCAGTTTAGTGTTTATTCCTGCTTCATAATCAAGTTTACAAGTTGGCACTATCACTTATTTGTCATGGACAGCGTTGAGGCAATAAAACCTTCATTTTCCACCACTATGGCTGGCATTGAGGAGCGCATGGCCAACTTTGAGGCTGAACTTCAAAAAACTGCCAAACACACCAGTGCACCCAGCTTATCAAGTCTGGCAGCCGATTTTTATACCTTCCGGAAATTTGTGATGGAGACAATTGGAGCCTTTCAAAGACAGATGGAGCTGCTGGCACGCGAAGTGGACAGAATGGAGATGCGCAGCCGCCGCAAAATGCTGTTAATTCACGGTGTCGCTGAATCTAAGAATAAAGATCCAGTTCAGACAGTCATTGATGTCATAGTCTTCATCTACCTGAAATCATAAAGGATGACATCAAGCGGAGTCACCGGATGGGCCGTCCGTCTGGGTCAAACAAGCCGAGACCCATTTTAGTTAAGTTCCAGCAGACAGCGATCCGGGACAAGGTTTGATACTCCAAGACCAAACTGAAAGGCAGCGGCACAACTATGTCTGAATTCCTTACTAAGACACGGCACGACGTATTCATGACAGCAAGGCACCGATTCGGAGTCACAAAAAGTTGGACACGAGAAGGTAATATTTTTGTGTTAGACGCCGATGGGTCACAGCACCGTATTACTTCACTTGCCGATCTCAACCGGATTAAGACGGGCATTCAAAAGACGCCAGCTGCTGAGAAACCAGTGGCTGGGAAGACTAAACGAGCTGCGGCTACGAAGAAGTAGGTAGCATACATCACAGTAGTTGCGGCATCCGTGGTTTTAGACTAAGATCCCGCGACAAATTAGTGCACTCATCGACTTTTTGCTTGAAACCAAATTTTTAAGAATATTTATGATTAGGAGAATACATATCTACCAGGTTGCCTATTAAAATTTGGCCGCAAGTATGTTTAATTAAGTGATTGTTAATTGATTTTTGGAAGATACTTTCGTTCATTCGTTTTATAAGTAAAACGAGCTTTTGCCCGCGGCTTCGCTCGCGTAAATTCGAAGTAACACAATTCTCTCATAATAGACGGATACTTTAATAATCATTGTCGTTTAAACAAACTGTTTATACCAATAAGAAATATATATAACTGCAAGAAGTATTTACACATGGTATACAAACTACATAGTAGATACTCAACATGACTGTTATTCGGTGACAGTGACTTTTCTGTCTTTTTTTATTATTACTAAAGGACCCGTGCTGCTCCACAGCATATTTTAATATTATAAAAAAGCTCTTACATATAGGTATGATGAGTACATTGTAGCCTTATCTAATAAGTAAAATGATGATATTCTTACCAAAAATATAATATATCACAAAACATCTTTTCTCACAACATTGGCTTTGCGTTGCACCTTAGGTATCGTGAAATTTGCACCTTGGCATTACTGAATGGTTTGCCGCGCAATAGGGATATATACAATATTTATAACTGAATATTGACGAAAGAAAGTTCTTAAATATGACTGTGCTGCCCTACTATTCTTTCCATTAGGACACTGTAATGTCCTTCGTCCAGGTGCCCAGAAAATAGCAAGTTATGAACAGTTTCGCCAGTACCATCGTCAGTAATCGTATTACTGTTTTCCAGGTGAACTCTGAATTGACACTCGGGATATAGCTCACTTACACTCTGAAGTTCAGCATACCCTGCGGTACTGTCCATTTGCACCCATCCCACGTTTGTAATCTGTTGCATTTGTAATGTTCTGGCCATATGCTTCGTCCCCAACAGTGAAGTTACATCCCACTTATTGACTATGTTATCAACAGTGGCCAAACGAATTTCATAATGTTTATTCTCACTTCCATATAAACAATAAGAAACTGCGCGGAATAAGCAATTACCATCACCAAGAATGGAAATCACTTGAAAAATGTTGATGGTAGAATTAATCAAATCTGAACCCGTTTCCACCCGTATTTTTTTAGCAGTAGGAGGACCATCCGGTACCAAATCTCTAACAGGGCCGTCATTGACCAAGATTCTTTGTTCAAACTTTCTCTGAGCATTTTTCAATTTCCTTCCAAGAACCATAATTATAATTGAAAACACAACTACTCACAAATAAAAATTGGGCAAGTGCGAGTCGGACTCGCGCACGAAGGGTTCCGTACCATCATCTATAAAAGAAAATCACGTTCGTTGTATGTATACTTAAATACTTTTTAAGTTTTTACCTGTTTATTAAGATCGAGTAACAAATTGCTTAAAAATTACGTTTGTTGTATGGGAGCCTCCCTTTATTATCTACTTTTTTTAATTTAATTATTTATTTTGAAAGGTAATATACAACTACATATTCTGTGAAAATTTAAAGCGTCTACCTCGTTATAGTTAGTAATTTTGAGCAAAAAATACGGAAAAACACGTTTTTTGTATGGGACCCCCCCTTAATGTTTATTTTTTTTAATTTTTAGTATTTGTTGTTATAGCGGCAACTGAAATACATAATTTTTGAAAATTTCAGCTTTCTAGCTATCACGGTTTATGAGATACAGCCTGGTGACAGACAGACAGACAGACAGACAGACAGACGGACGGACAGACAGACAGACAGCGGAGGCTTAGTAATAGGGTCCCGTTTTTTACCTTTTAGGTACGGAACCCTAAAAATACGTTATTAAATCAGAAACTTAAGTAACTAACTTAAGCTTACTTCACTTTTTTCTTTATCTGTCAATATTTGATTATCAAAATTAAAAAAATAGATAAATAACTTTTTTTTATAAGTAAGAAAATAGGTTTTATTTCTGTTATCCAGCTAAATATTTCTGTGAGAAGCTCGATTTATTTTGTTTTGTGTATGGCTGTGATTAATCCATCATAATTTAGAAATGTAATAATGAAGTTTATAGTTTTGGTCAAACTTGTACTTTTGGTAGGAATGGTAGCTTTGGTAGCAATCGTAAGTAACATTGCTACTAAAACTACAATATATGCCAAAATACCATTTCTACTAAAACTACTATTCCTACCGAAAATACTATTCCTATCAAAACTACTGTTTGTACCAAAACTACTATTCGTACTAACACTATCATATCCACCATTATTTTTTAAACTACCATTTCTACCAAAACCGCCAGTGCTGTCAAAAGTACCTACCTATTCTCTCAAAACTACTATTCCTACCAAAGCTACAATTTCTACCATAACTAACACTTGTAATAATATAATTATATGACAATAGTACTATGAACCGCTGTAATATGTTCCACATAAAAAAAAAATTAAGATGCCCGAAGAAAGTCCGTAATTTAAAAACACAAAAATTTTCCTAACATAAAACGTAAGGAAAATTCCTCAACATCAGAGATCAGTTCACCCAACATTCATGGTTAACTGGTAACATTCGGGGTATATTACCTCCCATCAGCGATAATTCACTATAGTGATAATTTTACCAACATCGGGTATACTTTTACACACCACCACACTCACACCCGTATGAAAGTAAGGCAAGGTCACAGTAAGGAGGCATAACGTTTTTTCCTAGCAGTTACCGCAAGGAACTTATTAGAGGCCATAAAAATATTTTTGAATTAAGAACCGTCCATGTAGAGAGAAAGCAATTGAATCTTAAGAAATTTATAGGAAAATATTGAAAAATAAGTTCAATGTCCACACCTATCTTCCTTCAAACTTACCCAATTTAAATGAGCATACCATCAAATGAAAGAGCTCTTTTCAGCGCGTGTTTTAGGCATTGATCTATTACTTACAACTAGATAAGCAAACAGCGCTGATATGTGTTGCCGTTTATTATGGGTCTGGACCTAATACTGTTACAACAATGTTATAGTGTCAAAATTTCCGCACACGAAAATAATACGAACGTGAAATGGGCATATGCGTTGTGAAATCTTGTAATTCTCGTAATGAAAATAATTTGAATAAGGGTGGCATATCATTCCACATGTATTCATCATTGTTTTTCACGATATTTGGTTGAAAATAACAAAGAAAATCGCACATATTCATTTTTATTTACAATGATACCTAGTAATAAAATTTTGGATCTCCCACTTTTGTGGGAGTTTTACTCCAGGATATTATGTGAAGCGGTAGAAATTAAGAAATATAACAATTTCAACCAGGAGGACGCATATAGGTTATCGGCTACTTGAAAACCAGTCATCAGCAAATGTGAACACTGCCGCAGTGACAGAACATTAATTCATGTTTTGAACCAATTTTCAGCCGACTATTACAACGTTTCTTAATACTACTACTATGCAGTATCTAGTAGTATTAAAGAAACGTGGTGGTAATAATAAATTAGTAATATTTTGTTATCATGTAAAGTAATTGTAAGCATAGATCAATACTGGATTTACTGACACTGCTTATAAATATATAAGTGAGGGAGGGAGGGAACAAATGAACATTCCCACATATTAATATACATACAATAAACTATACATATCCATAAACACAACCTTTCTGTTAAGTAATACTAAAAATAAAAAAAATGGGAAAATATTTTTAAACTGGAGAACACCGCATTTCTCGATGAAAGGTCAAAAGTCATCACTTTTGAAATGACATTATGGAACTTGCTTTTAATGAGTACAAAAGAGATAAATATAGTTTTTTCTGACATGCTTATTGGTTTCAAAGCTACGTCTTCTATCTCGGCTGGTCACCACGCTATTTTGAACGTCAATTGTAGGAGTTTGCTACTCTAGTGTTAATGTTACCTCGATGGTTTTAGGCCTATAACGAAACGCCTACCTCAATGAGAACCAGATATATAGAAGCAGAAAGTCATTGACTACGGCTACGAAAACGTAAAAAATGTATGGGAGAAAACTGTTTTTGCATATAACTTGATGAATGTGCAAGTTAGGTAATTTGACAAATCTATGCAGCGAGAGCTTTCATTTAGAAAAAAAATCATGCGAATCGGTTGGGTAGAACAGGCTGGCCGACTCGTATTATAAAACACAAATTCTTTTAATATATAGATATCGTCTACATCACGGCTATACATATAAAGATTCTGAAAAACCACGGTTGACATTGTTCTCCTGGCCGCACCTCCTCGCAGCCAGGTGTAACCAGGTATGATTTCGATACATTCTTACGTTCATAACGTTTATTTATGATTTATATATCAAATGAAAGCTAATTTTTTTCTGATTCTGATTATATATGGTTGCCTAATTAAATCTAGCCACAAATAAGGGTTGCCGGCTGTTGAAGATTGTAAATATTTAAAGTAGAGTGAAAGAGAGTTATAGGGGGAAGTCCCCTAACGCCGGATGGCACCTAGCGCCGAACAACTACACTATCTCGACAAGTAATCTTCCACATATTTTTAAATCGTGAGCAACAATTTAAAAATATGTAGAAGAGGTGCGGGATAACATATCAATACAGGATCACACAACGCGGTTTTCCAGTGCTGCGACTGGGCACAGCGGTAGCAGCATTTTCCGTTTATATTATTTTATATAAGGTTATATATTATGATTTATTTTAATATGTCACTGAATATAGTGTGCCATCGGGATTCGTAAAATATGCCGGTTGGCGTAGCGGGAGTGTGAGCGACTGCTACGTCGAAGGTAGCGGGTTTGACTCCCGCTCAAGTCAAACATTTGTGTGGATGAACATGGATGTTTGTTACGTTAGTACTCTTCTTTATTCTGTGGTCTTGGTCTGGGTGTTTCTATGTATAATATGAATGTATTTACAAAAAAAGTATATATTATTATGTATGTTTATCCATTATCTAGTACCCATAGTACAAGCTCTGCTTAGTTTGGGACAAGATAGTGTTGTGTGAATGTGAAAAAAAAAAGTAACACACACCCTGCCATGAAAACCTGTCTAGTGATCAAATGTAACAACAAACCTGGAACCAGCAGTATGAAGACGTCGACTAGTTTTTGTTTAGCAGTTGGTCAGAATATTCTTAAATTACCTGCTTTCACGATGAAAAGATTAGCAACTTGACAAATAAAATGTGTGAGGAAGTGAAATAAGTGAAATTTTAACGTCGTCACCGTCGTGTAGAATTGTAGCTGAAGAGACAAAAATCATGTTGTCTCAGGAAAAAGGAAAGAAATGGGCATCAAGTACAAAAATAACAATTAATTAAATTTATAGATTCACGCCTGTATCCCCGAAGGGGTAGGCAGATGTGTAATATTACACCCATATTTCGCCAGGAATTTTTAGGTCCCACGTAATAGGGGGCGAGCCTATTGCCGTACCGGGCACATTACCAGACTCCGTACTGCTACTGAGTATTTCCTAATGGTAAAACCCAATAACACTTTGCCCGACCCGGGAATCGAATAAATAAAAAATGTAGACAAACCAAACTTATGAAAGTTTATGGGAAAAGTGGAGGTAAGCTAACAAAAAGATGTCACTATCTCAAATATTCAACAAAGAAAAACACGTGTCACGACGTATCAACAAATTCAAAATTATTTAATGGCTTTAACATTTCTTAAAATAGATTTTATTTCCTAAAAACCTTAGGTGTCCGCCACTGGGTAACTTCCCCCTACGCGTGACATCATTTGTCAGACGAGAACGCTTGACAGCTCTGCGACGCTTTTAAGCCATTGCACATGCGTCAAATGCTAGTCAACTATAGTCCGTTCACAGTTATTTTACCTCTAGCTGTTAGATTGGCCAACCTGGGCGTTGTGTTGCTATATTTGGTATATAATACTCCCATTTTAAATATACATTATTGCTAAAAATGTACTTATTTTTTTATTGCCTAAGCGATCGTATTAAATATTTGGGAGTAATGTTTGTAACAAAACCTCTTGATATTGGCTTGGCTATATGCATATACATTTATTTTCTTACGAAATAACTAATTTCCTATGAAGATAAGTAAGTAGTTATAATAAAAATGTTCTCTATTTAATATATAAAGGTAAACGCTAAACGCATCATAATTACGCCAACGTGAGGTTCTAATTAACAAATACAAAAACTGTAAATTTAATTTTCATATTTATTTTGAATAAGAATGATGTGGGTGTAATTGTAATATTACACCTCTGCCTACCCCTGCATGGAAACAGGCGTGAGTCTATAAGAATGATCCATGTGGACTGCCAATGTTATGATGATTCCTAACTGCTGTCATATTCTGTATCAGACTCAGAATTTAATTCTTTTATGAACCTGTCCATTTCAGCATCCGTAGACCCATCTGTTTCACGAAGCTTGTCTTCAATGTGGCGCTCATGTTTGCATTGTTTTTGTCAGTCTTCTGCAGTGATCGATTGAAAAGCTTCTTCAGCTAAATTCACAATGTTGGTTGCCTCTTGTCCTAAATTTTTGCTTGTGACTCGCCTTTTAATGAGACTCCACATAAGTTCAATTGCGTTTAGCTCGCAGTGGTATGGCGGTAATCTAACCACTTTGCGGCCATGAGCTTCTAGCATTTGAATTTTTGAAGCATTTCCACTAATATTGGGTAAAATGTTATGCACGGGTAGCCCTATTTTACATTCCTGTCATCACAGAGTACAATTCCAACATAAAGAAAATAAACATCGACATCTGTCAGAGGTAAAATAACTGTGAACGGACCATAGTCAACCCTTAGATTATATAACTATTAGATGGAGGCATACGACCCGAAGATCGTCACTAATAATCTGACGTAGGTGGCCATATGGCCACCCATTACCCGTTAAAATGTAATAGAACTTCATTTCAAACTTTGAGACTTCGGTCTTCGGTCATAGACATTTTGATAATTATTCGTATAAAGATTGTGACGTATTAACATAGTAACGTTATAACTTTATCGATACTTAAATTTTACAGACTAGCTTCAGTACACCGCGGGTCTTAATTATCGCATAAAAAGGTAGTTTATTGTGATGTATAAGCTATACTACAATATTTCAATAAAAATATTGTTTCACGATAGAGTATCCTCATTTTTTTCGTTTATAAATGTTTTTTTGTAAAACCATCTGCCGCAAACAACTACTAAGCCATGCAATTTTTTCATGATGTTTTCCTTCATCATAGCAAGCCAAGCTTCTAGTAAACAGAGATTCATGCAGTAAATTTGAAAACCGATGCGTTAAAATTATATTTTCACAGACTTTGTCACTGCTTAGAGTGGTTACCGGTGTTACAATAAAATAATATCATTTGCTTTATTCATGTTAAAATGTTAATTAAAATAAAAAAGCATTTCAGTGCACGTGTGAGATTTGGTCTTGGGAGAAATAATCTAACGGTTTATTTTTTTATTGCCAGTCAAATTAACAATACTGTACCTGGAGGCAAGCTATGTAATGTCTATTGAAGATACTGAACTTCAAGGTCTGCTTGACTCAGCTAAGAACCACAATTTGTTTATTTGCTCCTGTAGTTGCTTACATAAATGCAGATCTATTTTTTGAACGGATGACATAAATAACATTATTATGACTCTTTCCTACGTTCAAATTATTTTGTTATTTATATTTGATGTATTCCTTAATTTACTTGATTGAGAAATTATCATCATTCTATCGATATTTATTCGGAGTAAACCAGATCTGATGATATATTTCAAATTTTAACGATATTCTAACTTATCAAATTAAGTGTGAACCGACGAAAATTCGGAACGTCTTTTGTATGTATAATATACTCTAACACTAGAAATAATTCATAAGTCAGAGTAAATACATATATTGGGTGTAACTGCTGTTTTTATGCGGTTTCTATGTATATTCCTTATTCTTAGGAGCTGTCTGAGACATTATGTTACGCGTGTAACTCTCTTTCACTCTACCTTAAATATTTACAATCTTCAACAGCCGGCAACCCTTATTTGCGGCTGGATTTAATTAGGCAACCATATATAATCAGAATCAGAAAAAAAATAGCTTTCATTTGATATATAAATCATACATAAACGTTATGAACGTAAAAATGTATCGAAATCATACCTGGTTACACCTGGCTGCGAGGAGGTGCGGCCAGGTGAACAATGGCAACCGTGGTTTTTCAGAATCTTTATATGTATAGCCGTGATGTAGACGATATTTTACTTATAAAACGAATGAACGAAAGTATCTTTCAAAAATCAATTAACAATTACTTAATTAAACATACTTGCGGCCAAATTTTAATAGGCAACCTAGTAGATATGTATTCTGCTAATCATAAATATTCTTAAAAATTTGGTTTCAAGCGAAAACTCGATGAGTGCACGAATTTGTCGTGGGATCTCGTACTATTTGTTTACTACTTTATATGTACATACTTAGACAAATGATTGGTATCGCTTCGCTATACTAGACACCGCACTGCCTAAGAAAAATAGGTCCATAAGTGAGGCAACTCATTATGACAGTGTGTGTCAATCAAAAGCATCAAGACGCATGCGTGAAGAATTGTGTTGTCAGCTTCTCAACAGTTACCCGAGTTAATAGGAAAATATTTTATGCTGTGGTCTATTGGATAAGTAACTGGTTATAAATGTAGGTATAAAATTTACAATTATTTAAAAGCATCAATCTATTCGTGTATGGGTTAGGCGCAGGTTTCATCATCGAAAAAATTTTGGGTATATTATTCAATGATTTGGTTGTATCCAAATAGGTTGTTACATATGATATTTACAAATTATTACGTATTCAAAATAATCTTCTAAATTATAAGTTATTTAGAAAGTAGTGCATTCTATTTCCATTCTAGCCGTCAATTATTGTTAGTTACACATTATTTAGTACGTATACCAATTTGACCTTTTAAGTTTTACTAAGGTTTATTTACTGTTAATAGTCATGTAGACACCAAAACACACAAATAACGATAGACAATATTAACAGACTGCCATGTAGACGGTTTCAACTTTGAATCTACGGCGTGCCCGCGTGCACTATTGTCTTTTCAAAGATATGTGCCTATTAAATTGCTAATGATCGCTTGCCCCGTGCCTCGGAGAGCATGTTAAACCGTCAGTCCCGGCTTTCATTAAGATCTTTGAAATTCTTTACGGGGAGTCAGTCCCCTCAAACAAACTGATACTGGTCTAAACCCATGGAATATCGCTATCTCTTTGGATTACGGAGTCAGACGGCAGCCGCTCTGTGGAAAAGCAGATATTCTGTCATATCTGGTTGGACTAGTATGTAAGCGGAGCCCAGGCTCCAAGTTGCAAGGTCTTGGATGCAACTGGGATAACGCTAGGACGATGATGATGGTGAATGACTGCGATACGTATATACCTAATTATTCTAATAGCATCTACGTGTAATGAGTAGCTGAATGTGAGGCCCAAAAGATATTTATTCTGTAACCACAAGAAGATACTGCGTAAACTATTGAACTTTTTTAGATTTTTTTACTAATAATTAAAATAGATAAAATTGTTCTAGGTAGCAAATTGTGTTGAACGATTTTAAATTACTTTTTAAGGAATCTTATCTTATCTTTATTGCTTAAAATGAAGTCCAAACGCATGTGCGACCTATCACTACTGTTCCTTTGTAAAACAATATGAGCTCACATTTACTCAAGATGACTGCCTTATATATTTACTTCAACACTTTATGTATATAAATTACTAATGTAAACATTAAACAATACATATGTTAAATAAATAATAAGGTTAGATAAATGCAAAAGATTATATTACAAAACACTTAGACAAATGATTGGTATCGCTTCGCTATACTAGACACCGCACTGCCTATGAAAAATAGGTCCATAAGTGAGGCACCTCATTTTGACAGTTTGTGACAAACAAAAGCAACAAGACGCATGCGTGAAGAACTGTGTTGTCAGATTCTCAACAGTTACCCGAGTAAATGGGAAAATATTTTATCCTGTGGTCTAGTGGATAAGTTATTGGTCTCTAAAACAATTTACAAAATTCTTAAAAAATTACAATTCATTAAAATCATCAATATATTTGTGTATAGGTTAGGCGTACCGCGTAAGTTTCTTTATGAGAAAAATGGTGGGTGGATATATGATCCAATGATTAGGTATCATTTTATTATGATGTTTTGTTTTATGTACTTATAGTATTTTGCAAAGTATTATTAGAAACTGCCTCGTTGGTCTAGCGGCATAAATATGCGCGTGGGATTGGGAGGTCTCGGGTTCGATTCCCGGGTCGGGCAAAGTGTTATTGGGTCTTTCCGTTAGGAAATTCTCAGTAGCAGCACGGAGTCTGGTTGTCTGGTAATGTGCCCGGTACGGCAATAGGCTCGCCCCCTATTACGTGGGACCTAAAAATTCATGGCGAAATGTGGGTGCACCTCTGCCTATCCTTCGAGGATACAGGCGTGAGTCTATAAAAATATAAAAAATAATATTAGAAATAAGCATAGAGAAAATAAGGTGTTTTCAAAACAGTGCTTTCTATTTCCATGCTACTAGTCCATATAAATATAATTTAGTTACGCATTATTAATTTAACATGAATAGTCGTGAAAACTACTTTGAATAAAACAATTACCTACACATTTAATTAGGTAAATCGTGTTTCTTGGGAAAGGTGTTCAGTTTCTAACAACTAACATTTTTCACCTTATTTGTAAAGGTATAAACATAAAATAATATAGAAAAAGGTAAAATATATAATAAATAGGTTAGATAAAAGAAATAGAAAAATATAACAAAATACAGTAACGATAGATTCACATAATAAAAAGCTCTGAAAATTAAAATCTCTCTCTCAACTGTGGGGAATTTGATTCTTGTACTAGCAGCAACACTGAATGGCGTTTTCGGTTTTCTGTAATTTTATGTTGAAATTTCAAAATTATTCTTAGTTTACAGATAGTATGTGATGCCAGAGACCTTATTATTTTTTGCTGAGTAATTTTTACTCAGGATAAAAGCACAAATTGGCATTGTACAGCGAATTATTTCCGTAATTAATTTGGTGGATTTAAGCTCCTGACACACGGCTGTCAGTGTGACATGCTCAACCATGCCAGCTGGCATGGTTTTTTCTGCCTCATTTTACAAGTATGAGGGCTCCGTCTAGTAGAGCAGAGCGAGACCAATCATTAGTCTATGACAAAACACAATAACAATACATCTTAATATATATAAATCTCCTGTCACGATGTTTGTTCGCGATGGATTCCTAAACTACTTAACCGATTTTAAATTAAATTGGCACACCGTGAGCAGTCTGGTCCAACTTGAGAGATAGGATAGCTTAGATCTTTAATTATAGTCGCAATTTTATTTTATTGCAAATTATTTGTCTATAATTAATTGACAGTCACAATTATCTGTTAACTCCAAAAGATTCTTACAGATGTCGATAATCTTATATTAATAATTTCGTCAAGGAGAACATCGAAACCTTACCTGAATAATAAAACATTAAAAAATAAAGATTTCGAGTCGATAACATATATCCGCAAAATTCGGATTGTCGAGTATTTTGTTAAATTCTAATGGTTCTGACAGACAAATCACAGTCGCCATATTGGCTCTATGATATTGGCCCAAGTTTGCTTTCGTACTAAGTAGTTTGTATGTGTAAATACTTTTTACAGTTATATAGTATCCGCCCAATGAAGGAGATTTGTGTAACCCCGAATATCTATCTATACTATAATATAATAAAGCGGAAGAGTGTTTGTCTGTTTGTTTGAACGCGCTAATCTCAGAACCTACCAGTCGGATCTGAAAAATTATTTTTGTATACCTACGATAGCCCAGTTATTCTGGAAGGCTATAGGCTATATAACATAACGCATCGACCCTTTGAGGCCGGTCAAAAGGCTAAAAAGGCTTAAAGATAATGTCGGCTAAACTCAGGAACTAGCAGTTGGATTTTAAAAATTGTTATGCTTATGATAGCCCAATTATTCCGAAAGGCTATGGGCTATATAAAATTACGCCACAACTTTTAGGGGCTGGACAAAAATAATAAAATAGTCACACGAGAAGGGGGAGGGTTGGGTCAAAGGCAAAAAGAGGCTAAACGAATAGGATACAATCTATATGGGTATCGTTTTCGAGATTTTCGGGACGCTGATTAATAATATGAAATTTATTTAGTGATCCAAGATGGCGGACGGGAAATCAAAGATGGCGGATGTAAAAATTTTAAAAATCAATATAGATATCGCCTTCGATACTTTAAGGGGTGGGGAATCGAAATACGACATCTATTTCGTGATCAAAGATGGCGGATGGGAAATCAAAGATGGCGGATGGGAAAATTTAAAAAATGTCAATATTGGTATCGTCTGCGATGTAAAAAGGGATGGGGAATCCAAATACAACATCTGTTTCGTGATTCAAGATGGTGGATGGGAAATCAAAGATGGCGGATGGGAAAAATTTAAAAAATCAATATGGGTATCGTCTCTGATGATTTAAGGGATGGAGAATCCAAATACAACATCTATTTCGTGATCAAAGATGGCGGATAGGAAATCAAAGACGGCGGACGGGATTTTTATTAAAGTCGATATGGGTATCGTCTCCGATATTTTAAGGAATGGGGAATTCAAAAACACCATCTATTTTGTGATCAAAGATGGCGGTTGGGAAATTAAAAAAAATTAATATGAGTATCGTCTCTGATGATTTAAGGCATGGTGAATCTAAATACAACATCTATTTCGTGATCAAAGATGGCGGATTGGAAATCAAAGATGGCGGACGGGATTTTTTTTAAAGTCGATATGGGTATCGTCTCCGATATTTTAAGGAATGGGGAATTCAATATTTGGTATATAAAAATCTATGTTTGTTTGTTCATCATTTATAGACTCTGAAATGATAAGAGATTAAGCGCTAAGTCAATGGTAACTTTGGAAAAGGGGCTTGAAAAAAAGGGAATTAAATAAAAACTCTTAAAAAGGCGATACGAAGTTCGCTGGGTCAGCTAGTTTATATTATAAAAATCTCAACTACGAGGAAATTGTTCTTCTACGCGCAGCAACACTGAATGAAATTTTTGGTTTAATGTTATTTTAGGGTGAAATTTCAAATTTATTGTTATGTTACAGATGGTATGTGATCCGAAAGTCCTTCTTATTGCTTGCTGACTTATTTTTACACGGGATAAAAGCGCAACTAGGCATTGTACAGCGAATTATTTGCATAATTAATTTGGTGGATATATGAACCTGACACATGGCTGTCAGTGTGACAGCCTCAAACCATGCCAGCTGGCATGGTTTTTTCTGCCTCATTTTACAAGTATGAGGGCTCCGTCTAGTAGAACAGAGTGAGACCAATCATTAGTCTATGTGTACATATATCCTTACACTTTTACCCTATCTTTTAATAACCCTAATTCTTAATAATACCTTCTACTTTGTTACTTTTGTTTCCGATTTCCTTACTAATCAACTTATCTTTTAAATATTATTCCATATTCTGTAATAAATAAATTATATGTCACTATTTTCAACTTTACAAGTTTATTGACAGTTGACGGCTGTCAGTGTCAAACTGCGTTTCGTTTTCGTGATCGGAAACGTTTAGAAACTGAGCTGTGAGTTATAAACTCTTTACTCTTATTAAAATATTATTTCATAATGCATATAAATATTTATTCCCCATAAATATATATACATAATTTTGCTTATCTTTTGATATTTATTCTTTCCTTTCTCTTTATAAGTAGGTATATATATATTATTATTTTTATTGGTCCCTTAATTACAGATGCTATAAAATACATACGATATTTTATCTATCAATATTTTATTCCTTACCTACTAAAGACAAAGCCCGGATGTTGCAAGTTACAATAAAATTATTATGTTAGTATCGGTTTTTCTATCGATAGAGATTTTTAACTTATATTCTTGTTTTTTTTTTCTTTTCGTCGTCAACCAGTGCAATTTGTACATTTTTCTTTTAATTTTTGTTATTTGTGAGCACGCAACTGGCAGGTGGATAAGATTAGACAAACTTAGATAGTACTTTAATTTTAGTAATTTATTTATTTAGTATATTTATTTTTATATTATGTTAGACCAGTTACTAAGTAGTGATAACCATAGTTTTTTTTCTGTGAGTAGCCATAACAATAGTTTCGAAAGTATTCCTTCTCTTGCTGAGAATTTGCAGTGTGAGTTTGCCGATGTACCCGGGAACTTTAATGTCGTTCATATAAATGCTCAGAGAATTCCGGCCCATTTCCAGGATATGCTGACCACTTTTGACTGTAAGAATATCCACGCTATTCTAGTTTCCGAATCTTGGTTAAAACCTTGCTTATCCTCTGTGTCTTACTCTCTTCCTAATTTCCGACTCATAAGAAATGATCGTACCGTGAGTGGTGGAGGTGGTGTCGCCATTTACCTCCGTACACATATTCCTTTCAATGTTGTTAGTATGTCAGCACAAACTCCACCGCTTAATGCCGGCGAACATCTCGTTGTGGAACTGGATCTGGCTTATACCAAGGTCCTGCTTGGTGATTTTATTCCCCTAACTGTCGTGTAAATTACTTCTCATCTTTCGAACAAATTTTAGAAAATCTAGCTCCAACTTACAGTCATACCATAGTCATGGGTGATTTCAACACTTGTTTATTGAAAATGGATTCGCGCTCATCTTCCTTATGTAGTATTGTCGAATCTTGTAATCTGTCCATCCTCCCTTTAAATGCTACACATAACTTTCCAAATTCTACTCCTTCTCTCCTCGATCTTATGTTTGTCTCCTCACCTTCTCTTGTCGCCAAGCATGGGCAGCTTCCAGCTGATGCTTTTTCATACCATGACCTTATCTTTCTCTCCTATAAACTTCGTCTTCCTAAGACAAAAACAAAAATTCTTCTGCAACGTAATTTTGGCGGCATGAATGTAGAAAATCTTCGTACAGATGCAAGTTTGATCGACTGGAGTCCTTTACAGAGCGCAGAGACCATTGATGAGAAAGTTCAATTATTCAGTAGCGCGATTATTCGTCTATACGATGTCCATGCACCAGTCCGTGCGATTAGAGTTAGACAATTACCATCACCTTGGCTAACCTCTGAAATTAAAGTTCTGTTGTCTAAGAAAGCAATAGCTAAGACTAAATATAAATGTCGACCTACTTCTCGCAATTGGGACAACTACATTGCTATCAGAAATAACTGTAAAAAGGTGTGTAGGAAAGCACAACGCCAAAACATCCATAGCTCTGTTGAGAATGAAGATCCAGCTATGGTCTGGAAGTTTCTAAAAACTTTGGGAGTTGGAAAATCTTCACATGATCTTGCTTCTGATAAAATAGATATTAATTCTCTAAATAGACATTTTACTACTTCGTCTAGATCAGACTACCAAAGCTAGCACTTTACATGATCTTTCATTGCTTCCAACTCCAAATTATCCTTCTTTCGTTTTTAATCAACTTTCTGAGTGTGATGTTAAAAGGAGCGTATTATCCATTGCATCTAACGCAGTCGGTAATTATTGTATTAGCCGGAAAATGATCCTTCCCATATTAGATGAAATCCTTCCCATCCTATGTCATATTTTTAATTATTCCCTATCTGGGGGCGTTTTTCCCACCGTATGGAAAAACGCCCAAATTATTCCTCTACCTAAAAAACCCAATCCGTCTTCTTTTTCTGAATACCGGCCAATCTCCGTCCTACCATTCCTTTCTAAAGTGCTCGAACGCCTTGTCCATGCCCAACTTAGCACATTCCTCAATAAAAACCTTCTTTTCAATCCCCTCCAATCCGGTTTCCGCCCAGGTCACAGCACGGTTACGGCACTGATCAACATTACCGACGATATCAGGCTCGGTATGGAAAATGGCAACGTGACTGTTCTCTGTCTACTTGATTTTAGTAATGCCTTCAATACTATTGATTTCCATATTCTGCTTGGCATATTACGCTCCATTAACATATCTCCACCAGTGATTGATTGGTTTCATAGTTACCTGTTTGGTCGTCGACAGCGTATACGAATTGAAGACGCCTTGTCTTCTTGGTGTACGTCTACAGTCGGCGTTCCACAGGGTGGCGTTCTATCTCCTTTACTTTTCTCAATTTTTATAAATTCTATCTCATATCAACTTCAGTCATCCTGCCTCCTTTATGCAGATGATCTCCAAATTTACATTCAAGCTCCTGAACATGAGTTGTCTGAAGCAATTCGTATTATCTATTATAACTCTGATTTGGATCGTATAGCTGCATGGAGCCTCAGATTTGGCCTTCAAATCAACCCTACGAAAACGCAGATTATTGTTGTCGGTAGTCCCAGGCTGATTGCACGTGTAGACCGGACTTGTTTACCGCAAGTCAAATTTAATGGTATTCCTTTATCTATAAGTGATTGCGTGAAGGACTTAGGAATTTACATCGATAAAACTTTATCCTGGGGCCCTCAAATTAGGGAAGTTAGCAGAAAATTGTTTTCTGCGGCTGGAACGTTGCGAAGATTGCGAAACTTTCTGCCGACTGCCACCAAGATTGCGCTTGCAAATTCTCTTCTTTTACCTATCCTTGACAATGCTGATGTCAGCTATCTAGATCTCACGGAGGAGCAACTTGATAAGCTTGAGCGCCTTCAAAATTTATGTATAAGATTCATATTTGGATTGCGCAAATATGATCACGTTTCCAATTTCCGCAATTCACTCAAGTGGCTCCCTATTCGCCTTCGACGGAATACTCACATACTATCATTACTCTATAACATTCTCTTTAATCCCTCTACTCCCCATTACTTAAAAGAACGGTTCGAGTTTCTTTCTGACACGCATTCTAGATCTCTGAGGTCATCGGTGAATCTGAGACTGGCTATACCAATGCATTCCAGTAGATTTTACGATAAATCTTTTACTGTCCAAGCTGCTCGCTTGTGGAATGCATTGTCGATGCCAATTAAACAAGCTCAAACAATAACATCATTTAAAAAGTTACTCAAAGAATACTACTTGTCTCTTTAATCTTACTACTCTTGTAATTCTTATTTTTCTATTTCCTTTCCTTTAATTATCACTAGTTTATGTATGAATAATATAAATATCTATGTATTGTATAATTATTTATGTATGTATATAGTTATGTATTTGTGTATATAGTTATTTATCTATGTATGTACTTATTTATGTATATGTAAGTATTTGTATTATAAATCTAAATCGGTAAAGATCGCCAAACTACCCTTTTCTGAATCCGTGCTGTTCTTATCCATCCAAAGGTTACCTGTAAGAGATTGCTTGATAGTGATAAGGCCGCCTATTGTACTATCTGTTATTTCTCTTTTTGTTATGATTCATTCATGTACTTTCTTTGGCATTTGTACAATAAAGATGATTATTATTATTATTATTATTAATTTAATATCAGCCTGTATATGTATATAATATATAATTCTTTAGTTAATAACGAACTGACGCACAGGAATGGGGCATCATATTGGGATATGAAATTTTCAGTTCATATCTGTAGAGACCCACTCGGCATCCCAGAGTTGTAGTTTATCTTTGAAATTTTATCGTACAACAAATTAATTTCATTCCAAGTTTTGATTAACCCGCAGTTAGTTTGCCCGCGATCACTACTAGTTAGTAGTGTATTGTTCTTATTACCTGTTATTATTCTTCATTTACCGCCACGTCCGCAATGCAATAGGTAGAACCACGAGAAAGAAGTGGGAAGCATCGCCCATATGGGTGGCTTGTGCGTGTCTATAGCTGCGGAACTAGCCTCACTCTAGAATGATATTCAATTATTCATCCTTCTTGATTGTAAATTTCTGTCGGCAGTCACGAAATTTTAACATAAAATGTATAAACACATTGAGGCGTATCTTACCGAGCCCTTATCGAAAGAGAAAATATCGACATTCAATCGTAAAAACACGTGGCTCAAAACGAGACGTACCAACTAATTAAATAACTTCATTTACTGCACAAAACGCGTAAAATAGATCCGATGAAAAATACATTCCTTTCGGTTTATTTTGTTTTCATACAAACGTATTGTTATGTCATATTTTAACCGATACCCGTAGTAACATCAATGTGACGCTTATGAACGTCAAAATAAGAATTTATAAAATAATTACTTAACATTTACTGCCACGTTCGCAAAGCAAGGGCGTAGAACCATGAGAAAGACCGGGCGAGAAAACTCACGGTCACTCTTTTTCATCGCCAGGTTTTGCATAATACACATTATTTACATTTTGTATGGTGCTGCAACTGTTACACCTTCTATATCACTTGTATATATTTACTGTACATAATAATACTCAAGCATACTACTTTATATTAATTTCGATGTTCATTTAGTTAGCCTCCTCAAAATAGACATGGTGAAACAGGAGCATCCACTTACATTATTGAAACCTAATGCAGGCAATCCGCGAAAATGATCAGAACCATGATGGAAATGATCTACGGTAACGTTAAGCAATGCTTGCTGAGGTCAACACCTTTATGGGTGACCGCGTGTGGCATATTTACATCAGTGCATTACCGTGCTTCTAAGGACATGTAAAGTTGTTAGTCCCTGTTCTTGTTTCAGGACAATTGAGGTTTTTTTTTTTTTTTTTTACAGTAATAGGCGGCAAACGAGCAGACGGATCGCCTGATGGTAAGCAATTACCGCCGCCCATGGACACAAGCAACACCACAGGAGTCACAAGTGCGTTGCCATCCCTTGGGGTTGGGAAAAGGGATAGGATGAGGAGTGGGATGAGGGAGAAGAAATAGGGGATAGGGCCTCTTACTCACCGAACGAAACGCAACAGTTGAAGTACTTTACGTCGATTTTCTGTGAGAGGGTAGTACTTCCCCGGTCGAGCCGGCCCATTCATGCTGAAATCAGCAAGGCTACCGTGAAAGTCATATCGGAAGCTTTCGGGCGGTTAGAAAACTCCGAATTCAGAGTTGGCCACACACTCATACGATAAAGAAAGAAGGACCGAGGTGCCGTAAAAGTTGAGCAGGAACTTATTTAGTTGTTACTGGTACTTCCAATGATTTGAACTTTGTCACATCATTGGAAGTACCCTCTAAAGAAAGTAGCAAATATTCACTATGTGTGCACGGTGCCGTACCGAAACCGATATAGTTTCTTGAATATTTCGGAAAAGGATTCACGCATTGTCGTGTATTCAAATTTTACCTATAACGGTGTATGTATAATGAGAGTTTCTTGAAATGACGCCCACTAGGCGGCAGCACTAGGACATCAGGTCATTAAGCATAGATATTTACATAGAGGCGCATTTCTTATGGGCGCTCTGTAGACAAACTTTCTGTGACCCAAATTGCCGCTTGGCGGCGTGGCAGTCGCGCTGTGAGTCTGTGACAGCTGTCTCTATGAGTTTAGGGGCGGAACATACCTGACGGAAGATCCGTCGCGTTTTATCCGTCGCGTAACGCCAATACATGCAAATGTATAGAAAAACGTTCAACCTTTCACACCTGACCGAAGATCCGTTAGTACGTCAAGCGTACTGACGGATTATCCGTCGACGTCGCGCGCACCACGCACCACGTGAATTATGACCATTGAGTAAGGAATATACATGGAGAGGGCAAATAGTACATATAGAAAAATTACATTATACACATATATTATTATATTTTTTTTATAGACTCACGCTTGTATCTCCGGAGGGGTAGGCAGAGGTGTAATATTACACCCACATTTCACCATGATTTTATTATACACATATTATATACGAAATCGACATAAAGCCACCAAACATAGTGTCGTCTCGTTTTGTCTTAGGGATATCTCTGTCAGAAAAAAGAGATAGCCCTAGTTTACTGAATAAGTTAATCATGACGATATTTTATTAGAAATGTCATTCGTGCCACTGTCGCCATATTTTTTGCCAAGGTTTGTGGTACATGTGATGTGAAATCGTTGTATATCGAACAAAATAATTTTGTTTTTGTGCATAAATATGTCTAGAAACCAGATGAATCAGTGCTTCAGGATGTGTGTTTCATTACCGTATGTATGGTGCCATTCATGTCCGGTACTTACAGTATCGATATTGGCTTTCAGATAATATTTTGTTACATGATTGATACAAGGGTCGTCCTTCGCTTTGCCATGTTCGCCCACATTTGTATTATGAAATAAACTAATCTGGCAAAAGATTTAAACTAACTAAAGTCATTTACTACAAAAATGTATTATTTTCCTCTGACCGGCTCCATATCGATATCGATTATATTCTGGAGTACAACCCAAATGGCAGCCATTTTAAATTGTCCAACATTTCGTAGATATACACGCTAATTTCGTAGGTATGCCCGCTAAATTCGTAGGTATTGGACATGCCATACCTATGTCATTCCCAGATCGGTGATTTTGAGTGACGCGTAGTAGAGTAAGATTCCAGGGCCGCCAGACCTTACTTGTTTTTTCAGAAACGAAATGTGTAGAATAATGTAATGTTAGTATGTGCTATGAGTGGACGCATACGCCTATATATATATATATATAGCCTGGACCGTGGGCCAATTTTTAGGTATGAGGTTCTAAAGGTCTACGGGAATTAGTGCCGTCGTAATGAGTCTGGCAGAATTATTTATGATTTTAATAATATTTTCTAAAAAATACCTAAAAACCAGCACTGAGAATTTAAGAAAAGTTAGTAACATTAAGCATGTCATACCTAAAAGCTAGGGTCCATCATGCCATTATTATTAATATTTTATTAGCATGATGACTTTTGCTATGGGACTCCATGTATGCTTAAGTTCAGGCGGCATGTAGTCATTTTCATAGGCAACAATAAAAAAGATATATTTATGTCAATGAGCACAGCATCATCATCATCAGCCTTTATCAGTCCACTGCTGGACTAGGCCTCTCCTTTGAAAGGAGGAATTGGCCTACTATACCACGCTGGCCAAACGGGTTGGTATAGGGTTTTTATCAAGTTTTCCTTCTCTTGCAGTGTTGTTCTCTGCATAATATACCCCCTCTGTCGGCTCTTACGACACCCATGGGATGATATGGGGTGGTGACATTTTGTATACTTAATCCGTCACCACACGGACGCACAGCATAGACTAATATATTATAACTGGAAAGAGCACAGATCGTTTAGTTTACAGGCCGTTCGAAGTATTTTTATTTGCAAATGTTTGATACAGAAAATACAAAATAAAATAAATAAATAAAATACAATATCACACAACACGTATAGTTTCAGTGGTTATCATGACGTTTCATGACATTTCATGACGTTTCATGGCTGTGTCTCGTCCGTTAACCCTGACTCCACAGTCAAGCCCTTCCATTGCTTCAGCGATGATTGCTTCCGAGTAAAAGTTGAAGAGAGTAGGTGAAAGTACACAACCCTGCCTTACACCCCTGCAAATGTCCACTTTGTCCGTCTCTTCTCCATCTACACGAACGGTCGCCTGTTTGATTCCAGCCTAAGACTACAGAACAAAAGGCAGACAGAGCGCGCGGAACACTTGCGTGAGGCCACTAAAGCAAATACAAAATTGAAAAGCGAATACAAACTCAGCTCAGTGCGCTGCGAAGCCATAGATTATACACTAAATAAATAGAGATGCGAAGCATCGCACAGTTCACACGCCACGATCGATCCAGCTTTTAAATTCATAAAATGCCGTCTTGCGTTTTTAAACATTGTAAAAGTTGTTTCCAAAAGCAAAAACGGGAAGATGGAATATATTTTTACAGATAACTATGGATTAGTTGACTGTTTTATAATATTATTTCGATAAAATTCGTATTTCTGCAGAAAATATGTAAGTGTTGCCAGTTTACGTCGACACCGTTTTCCCTGAATTAGGGAAAATGCACTTGTCAATTGATTATGTAGGTAATAATTATTGTCATGTTAATGAAAAATACATTAACGTATTGTAAAAGTATATTGTAGATTATCTTTTTTATTATAAATATAGTAATAGAATTTCCATTAGTATATACATTGTTTTGAGTTCGATCCCCATATACTATACACTTTGTCACAGAATAAATCTTTGTACCGTTCTTATGGTGTAGGGAATAAGTATCAAAATCGTACTGCAACTGTTAGCTTGACTTGGCGCCGTGTGTACATTACGTATAGAAACAGAAATTATTGATTGTAGCCATTATTTATTTTTAGTTGCTATTTTTTTTGTTATGACTTATGAATCATAATATTCATAATTTGTTGTGTGCATGACAAAATGTTTTTAGCTAATTAATATTTAGGACGCAAGCCTGTTGCAATTAACCAAACATTTATAGATACTATACTGAGAATTTCTAAACAAAAAAAAAATTGGTTGCCTGTAAAGTCGGTATACGGGCGAAAGTTTTACGTGACAACGACTTTGAGTGGTAAAATAATTTTAATGTGAATATTCATTCGTATAGTAGGAAGAAGGATGAAAGACGTGTGCCTTTCACTTTTTATGTCTGTCTCTCTCGCTCTTAGGCGGGACGCGTGCCTCTCACTCGCTCTCATTGTGAGCGCATAACGTGAGCGGAGCGTAACGCAGTTTCTTGAAGTGTCACCCTGCAAACCAATTTATAAGACGTTGTCACGTCAAAATAAACAACATATTCGCCGATCTAAGATCTGAACCTCATGATTGGTATTCGTAAATATATGTAGTTGGTATTATATAAGTATTTCTTCTGGATCGAGGCTATGAATCACAAAACATAATCTATTTATTTCTCAATTTACGAATAAAATTAGTTAAAACTTAACTCGGTACCTACATTTAAGAAATGTATTTATAAAAGCATTCTTTAATGGTATCTTTTATTTGAATACTTTTCACAACAGCATTACATATTAAAAGCATTAATTAAATCCATGGTAAATTCTTCAAAACCGCAAACGAATATAAAATATTACCTATGTAATATTATTATTTTCGTTTGCAAAAACTATATGTAAAATAGTGGGACATTATTCATAATCTGGCAACTTTACACACACATAGACGCGCGTGTCCGTACAGTGCCAGTCACCAAATGTCACGCATACATAGCTGTCAACGTGCCTCACTTATTTGGACGAATGCGCTCTATCTGGTTCTTGTTTGTTAAATCTGTGATTCCAGCATAGATTATGGATTATGCGCAGATGCTTGCCGTCTAATCCTATGTCGGTCAAGAGTGTCATAAAACGGTCATGCTGATCAGTGTTACATGTAACACTCGATCAAATGCTTTCTCGTAGGTAATCTATGAAACAAAGAAAAACGTCTTGTTGCATATCTTTGCATTTTTGGACCAATACTTGCAGACTCAACAAGGCGTCTCTCGTTCCTTCCCCAGCTCGGAATCCAAATTAGCCACCACACCTGACTCAAAAAATGAATTAAAAAGTCTAAATTATACCTACGGTTAAAGGTAGTGTATATAAAAAGATGGTTCAAGTGGCAAGAAAACAACAGAAATAACAATTCATCGGTAAGTTTTGACATATTATTAATAATTATGTACACCCAAATTTTCTCTGAATTTTTCACCCACAGTTTTTGAACAAATTCTTTGAGTTTCGTAGCTGATAAAGTTTTGATGATATTAGTATGATTCTCATGAGTCGTTTTTATATGATCATTTTTCACATTTTTTGGTCGTTTGAACTGACTCGGGTCAATATTTCATTAATTATTGGTTAATTATTTCTACTAAATATAATTTGGCCTAGGCACCGTTCTTTGTCTTTCTATATAATTAGCATAATTAAAAATAATCGCAATATAACGTAAGTAAATGATTTTATATACAATTCAGATAGCCAAAAGATGAAGTACTTACCTTCTAAAATCTTATGGTATAGCTATAGAATATGGACTGCACGGTTGGCGTTTGTAGTTTAAGCGGCCTCCTCGCCTCTTGACATTGCGCCGAGTTTTCTGGGTTCGATCTCCACACGAGACAGCACTTTGTGAGATCCATAAATTTTTGTTTCGGGTCTGAGTGTTAATTGTGTCCGTTAGTTGTATGTTTGTAAAGTTTCCCGCGACACAGGATTTATTCCTGGTCCGGGAGTTGTCTTATTAAACAAAAAAAAAAAGAATATAAAACATGAAGAACACGATTTGTAACCAAAATCCACTTTTACCAAAGATTCTACATTTACAGTTAATGCGACGTAGAGGCGTAGAAGTTAGAACCATGAGAAAGAACAGGCAATAAATCTCACGGCTACGCCTTTTAATTTCCAAACTTTATATATTAAAATACCTACATAGAAAACATTTTGTGTCATGCGCTGCAACCGTAACCCCTTCTATATCATTTGTATTAAATTTTCTTAAAAACCGTAACCAAATCGTATCATCGTCTTTTAATTTTGAACCTCCATACCTATACAGGAAATATATTCAAATAACGCTTGTTGGCTACTATAAAAATCTCTTAAGTACGACATATTTTTAATAGTCAATTACAATATAAATAACTACCGGACTTCAGTGACTACATAACATCAGGGAACACGAAAAATGATTAGGTAAAAGAATATGACAGTAAAATATTGAGCTGCCCTGAGTACGGCCCTGCACGAACAAACTTGTATGTGTGCTTAATAACCACGCTTTTAGCAAATGTGTGCAGATACGCTCGACGCATTTTCCGTCAGATGTGTACCGACTCATTTGACGGAATATACGCGACCGAAGATACGTTCGACGGATCTTCCGTCAGATATGTTCCGCCCCTTAAGAGAGACGAACGTTCCTCCTGTGTTTCTTAACTACGAGAGCAAGAGAGACGGAGAACGACGCCAGCGCCGCCAACGGCGCCAACTACGTAGGTACTACACTGACAACCGCCAACTCCTCACTTGGAATCGGCACACGAAATCCTTAAGAAATACGCTTCTATAATGTAAATCTGTATTTATTGATCAGAAACCTGTCGAAAGTGTCAGAGTCTAAATTTACTCACGTTTATTAGTTTCGTGTGTGTGTACGAATCTGACAGCTCTTTGAGGCTTCGTCTGCTGGCTCATAAAGTATCAAATATCCTCATTACTACAGCTCAGAGATCTAGACTAAAGACAGTAGCTGCAAGTCTTTCGAATTATCCGATAGAGGCATCAGTACTGAAATATGTGCTTTGTCACGTCTCGAAGTTTGTGGAGGTTATTGACACTCGTTATCTTCGACTCGGGTCAATGGTTACAGATGCTTGCGTAAAAAATTGTTTTGAAGTATTTATAAACTTTTCTGTCTTGAAGGAAGTTTGGAAGCGTCCGAATTATTTGTTTTTAAAAGTTATTTGTGGCTGTAGAATGACGTTGCTGTTCGAGTTGTGGCTTAGTTGTTGCTGTGTTTGGGGTTGTCGGTTCGATTCTCATAATAAACGGACAGTGCAAAGAGGCGAGTGTAGGGTCTTCAAGTTCAGACGAATTGCACCCGAATCTTCGTGTAAATGTGTGGCCAGCTCTGGTGTCGGACTTTTCAAAGCCCTATAAGTTGGTGAGTTCGGGAGATGAAGGAAACGACTATAGCTCTTGCAATAACATTTATTACTGATCTAAGATATATGCGAATACAGATTATAAAGAGTGTATTAGAACTTATCTACAGGGTATACATACGATGGGCTAGTACACATTGTACACACACACTACAGCTCGAAGTCCCGCGGCATGGACCAATGATTCTTATCCTGAGATAAGACCTGGAACAGACAGCTTTGCGTGCCCTCCGAGGCACTCTGATGGTAATTCCACTCATACAAGTGGTGACCTGTGCGGAATATCGCTATCCCTTCGGGTTGCGGAGGTCAGACAGGCAGTCGCTCGGTGGAAAAGCTAATATTCAGCCAAATCCGGTTAGACTAGAAAGCGGACCCCAGATTGAAACTGGGATAACGCTAAGAGAAAGAAGACAAGTGGTGACCTGTGCAAGTTGCTTGCCTAATGACAGATTTCTAAACCTGTATCTCATCATCATTATGATTAATCATAATATTTCTATAATATTCTACTACGTACACACATCACCATCTAGTCCCAAACTAAGCAGAGCTTGTACTATGGGTACTAGACAATGGATAGACATACATTTATACTTATTTTTTTGTAAATACATACATATTATACATAGAAACACCCAGACCAAGACAAGCATCCATGTTCATGCACACAAATGTTTGACTTGAGCGGGAATCGAACCCGCGACCATCGGCGTAGCAGTCGCTTACACTCCCGCCAACCGGTCGTCAAGCCTACCATATTATAACTATTAGCCTACCATAGTCCACTCCTGGATATAGGCTTCTCTAGACCTCTAACTCGAATATGAGAATGTGTGTTTCCAGTCTATAAGATATATTTTTTATACCTAATATTCTTCAAATTCGGTCATTCGACTTTTCAAAAGCCCAACATACCTAAATACATTTATAATGTTAGTAGGAAAAGTACTCGGTACCTTACATTTCACGTTTCTTCTGGTTAATTAAAGGAATTAGCATTATGCCAAGATCGTTCGTTGACATTCAATTCGATGAACTGATTGTATATCTTATACTAATATATAAAGCTGAAGAGTTTGTTTGTTTGGTTGAGCACGCTAATCTCAGGAACTACTGGTCCGATTTGGAAAATTCTTTCGCTGTTAGATAGCCCATTTATTGAGGAAGGCTACATGCTTCATAACATCACGCTATAAGCCATGGGAGCGGAGCAGTAGCCTTAAATAACGTGGGTGTAACCGCGGGCTCATCTAGTGTACTCATATAAATCGACTTGACCTGTGTAATACTGTATTGTAACAGATACATCATTATTATTTTAAGAGGAATTTCGCGAATCGAAAATTTAAGATGGAAATAAAAGATTAAATAAAAAAATAACTAATTTATACAGCAAGTATGGCGTAGTGGCTTAAGCAGCCGCCTTGCCGTTTAGACGCGCGGTGAGGTGTGGGTTCGATTTCCACCCGAGACAACACTTTGTGATGACGAAAGACTGACAAAGAAATGGGACAGGACGAAGGGGAAGACCTAGGCGGACGTTCTTTGACCAGATTGGAGACATCCTAAAAAAGGCCAGGTCAGAAGTACCCTAAACAAAAGAGCATGCATGAAAAACTTGATGGAAGTGAATGAAGCAAGAGTGATATGTCTGGATCGTTGCAAATGACGTTCCGTAGTCTCTGCCTACCCCTCCGGGAAACAGGCGTGAGTCTATGTATGTATGTATGTATGTTTGTATGTACAACACTTTGTATGATCCGCAAATTGTGGTTTCGCGTATGGGTATACTTTGTATCCGGTCATTAAATGTTTGTAAAGTACCTCGCGACAAAGACTTCATTCAAAGTGCGGGCGTTGTCTTAAAAAAAGTGTTCTTCATATATGTATTGGCACAAGGCAGAGATGCTTGGAAGAGTGTAAAGGAGACCTTTGCCCAGCAGTGGGACAGCATTGCTAAAAAAATACATTGGTCTCATCGAACCTAGGATTGAACCCGACTCGACAGCGCAAAGAAGCGCGATCACCACCTTAACCGTTACACCATTATGACAATCAGTTTTTTTTAAAGACAACTCCCTCACTTGGACTAAATCCTGTGTCGCGGGGGATTTTACAAACATAAAACGAACAGACACAATGAACACCCAGACCATCGAAACAATAATTGATGAATCTTACAAAGTGTTGTCTCGTGTGGGGATCGAACCCACAACACTCAGCGCATTGTCAAACGGTGAAGCGGCTGCTTAAACCACTACGCCAACCGTCAAATTGAGAGCAAAATAAGTCTCATGTCATCTAACTCGAACATAATGGTCCATTTAAAGAACAAATAGGCACATTAGACGTCTGTCTTTGTACACCTAAATCATAAATCGGCAGTAATGTAGCGCAGACGTTACGATATAATATTACAGCTTCATAGGGGAATGAACTCTGGGTTTATTCAAAATAATGATGAGTATAATGATGAGTCGTGACGCAAAAGCTCGAAGTTGGGTTAAGTTATAATGTAATATTCTACCACATACGCAACACTCCCTAGTCCCAAACTAAGCAGATTTTGTACTATGCGTACTATACAATGGATATTTATACATACATATATAATAATCGTGATAATATATAAAATCCTAACGTTACTGACTGACTGACAGACAAGCTACAGCCAAAACTATTGGGCGTAGGAAGCTGAAATTTGGCATGAATGTTCCTTGGGAACCGTAGGGATCATCACTAAGAAGGGATTTCCCGAAATGCCCACGGTATCGGTCAAAACAGATAAATTTATTAAAATGTGCAGGCGTAGCTGCTGGCGTCCTCTAGTATAATAATAATAAGGGCAGCTTTGTGGCGAGCTGAATGTGTGTGGCGACACTGCGGTCCCGAATGCTTCAGAGAGTAGGTCAGGGCCTCGTCTACGGCTTGCCTTTATACCTCCAACCATGGTTGGAGTGGATGCCCAAGAGCGCCCGAAGGACTCTCAACTCTGGCTTGCCTTGGTCGGCCGGCCAGAGGGAAGCCGCAAGAGCTACCAGCTCAGAGGTGGAAGTGTCATTCTCAAGGGCGTAACCAAGGGGAAATCCGCTCCGGGTCACGAGACCCGCGATGGCGAAACCGGTGCCGCACCGCTCGACACCCCTGTCCACTCACACCGGTGTTGTTGCCCTCCTGCAACCTTTATGGCAGACTTTGTTTACCTTGGTGGCTATTTAGAGAGGGCCCATCTAGTGAGTTGGCAAGTCACCGTCTGCCTCTTATCGACGTACTATAAGAGTAGGGGAAAGGTCTACGAGATGATTACCTTAAGGGAGAATGCTTGTAGTATAAATGATATTCTACTTATTGCAGATATAAGTACGTTTATCCGTAGGAAATTTATCCATCTAATTATAGTCATACTCAAAAACTTTTTTTTATGTTTTATTGGTATAAACACCGTTTTTTTAAAACGTTATGAAAGGATCATCTTGTACACCCCGGTGTCCAAGATGATACCTGCGGTAGGGGCAAGATAATCCCAGGATCATGTGCCCATATGCACCCACTCAATTTGAGATTATCATAGGTTATAGCAGAATTACCTGAATAAAGACATAATTAGGGTTTTCTATCTTTAATCAAGTCTGTTAGTCTGCATTATAATTAAAGAAGGAAACAATAATCACATTGTATGAGATCTGTGGTCAAGTAAAGGTTTAACAACATTAAATAATCTTTTAAAGTAGGTAGCTAAATAATTTATCGTCTAAAACAGCTAATCTAGTCAAGCAAATCTAACTTCTCAAAATCAACATGACGGAAAAAGATCCTCATTAACTTTAACAAATAAGTATAAATGCAATAAAAATAAAAATGTATAGTTCTAAGCGCCTGTTTCCTGGCGTTACTTTACACCCCATGTGAATTATCACGGATAATCGCTTTAAAAAAAAAGCAATAACACAAATGGTTAAAATGTTTCTGTAATGCATAGTCAATATGTTGATGTTAACGTTGTACAAGATGATCCACACGGATCGTCTTGTACACCAGTAACATAATCATCTTGCTCCAACATAAACTTTTTTATTCAATGATCGATAACATGTGTGGTTTCAACTGTTTCCATGTTGCTAAAAATTCAAAATAGAGTAATATACAAAGCTAACTAATACATCAACCACGTCAATAAAGTACGTTAGAACACATTACACAATCTTAAAGTCAACCTTACCTTAGATCACAGTGGCGAAATTTCTGTTTTCGTTCTCAAAAAATTTGAGTGTCGCTCAAAACGCCATTACAATTGACTATGGCAGGGGAATATTAGGGACTACATTTTACCAATAAACACAATTAGGTGGCACTACTAGTTTCGTTGCAATATAAAAGGATCATCTTCCCTCAATGGATCATCTCGTACACCTTTCCCCTACTTAGGGCAGACGCAATTTTTTTCGTCCATAGTTTTCATCAAACCAATCCATTTAATACCCATCCCAATAGCCCAGATAATTAGTTTCCATACAAGTAGCAATAGTCTCTCACCTGCTGCGGCTAATCCGTGACTGTACTTAATAGTGCAGTTATGGAGGCTCCTCAGTAGGTGTCCCATCACATTCTAGATTAAAACTCTCAAAGGGCCTCTGCGCGTTTGACCAATGTCTCCGTGTACGCCTGCCAAAGGGCCGGGTATAGTCCTAATAAATTGGAATAATACCCGTGATAGAGAAACAAATAATAATAATAATATTCTACCACATTCACACAACTTTTTGTGTAAATACATATTATACAGGATGTCACAAGACCCAATCACCAAGCCGAAGTCTACTCGTTGTGGACATCATGCCAAGTCATACTATCCAAAAATAATACCTTTGAAACGATTTTTTTGAGTTTTCACATTTTTTAAACCGCCATTAAAAGCGCGCGCGTGCAACGCTCGAAATACCTACTTATTCATGAGGATATAGGGCATCTAAATAACATATTGGCTTGGTAAAAGCATCGATTTTGTACCTAATTAGAAAAAATCCATACTAAATTTGAGCCTCAACATCTCTTGAATTAGTAATTTCCCAGGTGTGGTGCCAAAGTAAAAAAAAATGCCAAAGTAAAAGGGCAGCGATAGCCGAGTGGATATACCAACAGACTGCCATGC
Source organism: Euclidia mi (assembly GCA_944739405.2). Lineage (NCBI taxonomy): Eukaryota > Metazoa > Arthropoda > Insecta > Lepidoptera > Erebidae > Euclidia > Euclidia mi. The sequence continues at coordinate 2,375,613 of OX123186.2, read as the reverse complement.
AGAGGGTATCAGGTTCGAATCCACGGCGCGCACCAATGACTTTTCGGAGTTATGTGCGTATTGAATTGTTAATTATCGCTTGTCCCGTGCCTCGGAGAGCACGTTAAGCCGTCGGTCCCGGTTGTCATGAAGATCTTTGACAGTCGTTACAGGGCGTCAGTACCTTCTAAATAAACTGACACTAGTCTAAACCATGGAATATCGCTATCCCTTCGGGTTGCGGAGGTCAGACAGGCAGTCGCTCCGTGGAAAAGCTAATATTCAGCCAAATCCGGTTAGAACAGAAAGCGGACCCCAGACTGAAACTGGGATAACGCTAAAGAGAAAGAAGATGGTGCCGAAGTTAAAAATTGTCGTAGTGATTGGTACAACATGGGATTTCAGTTTTTGTTAAGGGTCTTTTTACACCCTGTATAATAAACATAAGGCACTCTGATGGTAAAATCCACGGACTGTCTCCGTGGTCCAGTGGATAGCGTATGCGACTGCTGATCGGAGGTCCCGGGTTCGATTATACACTCACGCCTGTATCCCTGAAGGGGTAGGCAGAGGTGTAATATTACACCCACATTTCGCCATGAATTTTCAGGCCCCACGTAATAGGGGGCGAGCCTATTGCCGTTACCGGGCTCATCACCAGACTCCGTGCTGCTACTGAGAATTCGGCAAAACCCAGTAACACTTTTGCCCGACCCGGGAATCGAACCCGGGACCCGATCAGCAGTCGCATACGCTATCCACTGGACACCAAGGCAGTCATAATTAATTACAAATAACTTTCGTGAAATACGTCTGAAAGTATCCCTTATAAGTCGGTGTTGCTTTCTCTTTCTAAATTTGTGAAAAGTTATCAATACTTAAGTTACACGTTACAAACGCGTCAGTACATCGTCTTATATCTGACGATACGACCGTCACTGTCGGATTTAGTAGTCGCTATTTATAGCACGTTTTATTACAATACCATAGATGTAAACGGTATTATTTGTATTTACTAGATTTTTCTATGTAACTTTTACAATTAAGTTCATCTTAGACATTACTCTAGTCTTAGCTCTTTGACTTTTGGTGACCAGACTAAGAAATACAGAAATAGTTTTATTATTGGAATTTAAACTTTCGTGGTCATAAGTTTTAAATTTTCTTTCGGGATCCATACTACCTATTTTGTTTTACATGGTTAGACAAAACAAAGGTACCTACCTATCCAGGTAGCTTAGTAAGTATATATTCTGTTTTACTCACCAAGAACTAATCTAATACTAATATATAAAGCTGAAGAGTTGTTTGTTTGCTGGTTGCTTGAACGCGCTAATCTCAAGAACTACTGGTTAGATTTGAAAAATTGTTTCAATATGTGACAGCCCATTTATCGAGGAAGGCTATAGGCTATATAAAATCACGCTATGAGCCACGGGAGCGGAGCAGTGGCCTTAAATAGCGCGAATGTAACCGCGGGCTCATCTAGTATTATAATATTTCAAGTTATAGGAATCTACCTAAAAATTAAGATAGGTATTGGATTTAAAACTAGTATAATATTAAGTATTCTTTTATAACACTACTAAGTGCGTGTTGCTTGCCAATTTATCTATGTATTTTACGGTAAGAGCTACATACTAACTTGTAGCTATTAATTATAATGCTGCATTTGAACTAACTGTACAAAAGTATTAATAATTTAAATTTAATCCAACAACACTACTATCCAAATGTTCCTAAATGTCTCACTGTTTAAAACTATATCCTTGTACACGAATCTTAAAGAGGAGTGGTATTTCTAGAGCAATAAAATATTATGAGCTGTCCACGATTATTTCAGCTTTCATTTTTATGGTATCACTGGCTCCGATAGCGGATGACTGTGCTTAGATATATCTTTACTTATTCGTATCCAATGAATGGCAAAGGTACTAGTTATCGTTTAGTTGATAAAATCAGTTCATCATCCTCCTAGCGTAATCCCAGTCTAAACCTGGGGTCCGCTTTCTATTCTAACCGGATTTGGCGAAATATTAGCTTTTCCACGGAGCGACTGCCTGTCTGACCTCCGCAACGCGAAGGGATAGCGATATTCCATGGTTTAGACTAGTGTCAGTTTATTTAGAAGGTACTGACGCCCTATAACGACTGTCAAAGCTCTTCATGACAGCCAGGACCGACGGCTTAACGTGCTCTCCGAGGCACGAGACAAGCGACAATTAACAATTCAATACGCACATAACTCCGAAAAGTCAGTGGTGCGCGCCGTGGATTCAAACCCGATACCCTCTGCATGGCAGTCCGTTGGTAACTCCACTAGGCTATCGCTGCCTACTGTTGATAGAAAAAATTTACAAAATCAGTTACCAGATAATAATCATGCTGTTTGTAGACTTAATCTGTTCGTCGTTCATTAATTTCATTATTTATGTAACATTAGTTAATATGCGATTTTGCGCATTTAATAATATATTCGATGCGATATTCAACCCAGATTATTTTGAGATTTAGAAACACGGCGATACTAAGAAACATTCTTACAATAAAAAGATTAGGCGCACAATGCCACATTGACACTAAATGCCATTTTTGCAAAATGATCCATTAGCACACTGTCAAAATGCCAAACTAGCAAGATGCCACTTTACCGATTTTTTGTTTCAGTTTGTGAATGTGGCATTGTGCGCCTAATTTCAATACAAAAGTCATTACAATACAAAATTTAAACATATTTTTTGGTGCTTGGATAGTCAGTATCTTTGAATATACTGACAATGGTCTAAAAAAGCATACCAGATCACTAACACTTCGGGTTACTGAGGTAAGAAGGCAGTCGCTTTAAGGAAAAGCTAATATTCTGGCAAATCTTACTAGACTAGAAAGCTGATGCCGTGTGTCGAGGCGAAAGCCTTGGATCCAACTGGTATAATGCCCGAATGATGACGATGATGTATTAATTTAAAAAAATCTTCATAATATTATAATCTATTTATATTATTGCTCTAGTTGTTAGAAGAATGCACGGAGTTTCCCTGCGAGATCGAATCAGAAATGAGAGAGCAGGAGAACCAAAGTCACCGATATAGCTCTCCGAATAGCCAGGCTGAAGTGGCAATGGGCAGGGCACATAGCTCGAAGAACCGATGGCCGTTGGGGCAGACTGGTTCTGGAGTGGCGACAACGTATCGGACGACGCAGCAGGGGTAGGCCTCCCGCAAGGTGCACCGTCGATCTGGTTAAGATCGCAGGAAGCGGTTGGATGCGGGAGGCTCGAAATCGGTCTGTGTGGAGAGCCTTAGGGAGGCCTATGTCCAGCAGTGGACGTCTCTAGGCTGATATGATGTGTTAGAAGAAAAACAACCTGTAAGAAGGTAGTCCTTCTAGGTTGTCTAGCCTATTAATTTTGAGACATGCAAGGTTGTAATTGACTTCTGAAGGCCTACGTGATAACTCCTTGAAGTGAAATAATTTATGAAGCGTGCTGTCAAAGCTGTTTAGTAAGCGGCACAGGTCATGTCGTGAGACTTTAAGCAGCTGAAGGGGTACTTAACTTTGACAATTTAAAGCAGTTTACAGGCTCAATGGGGGGTACACACTTGAGCGTTTTTATGTAATGTCACATTTAAACAAATGTTACAATTCTACGAACTTTGTATTGAAATGTTCCTGCGAAGTGACTTAGGGTAGCTGAAAACCGAACGACATGGAGAAAGTACTGTCGGAAAGAGAATTCTGGGCTCTCAGGCGGTTTTGGATTGCAAACGGGAAATCGCTAAAAATATATAGTTGATTTAATCAGGCGTTACTTGGCGGAACTCCATTGTTACCTAATGGTTACCTCACCTCCATTGTTACTTTAGGACCGATGGGCTGAGGATGCCTCGTGGAGAGGCGAAACACGTGTCGAAGCATAGTCGGCACATAGAGCGGGATACTACACGTCAGGTATTTTCCTGGAACCCATTTCCGCATTATTCCACATATCCCTTATCCTTTGTCTTTAGAGGAGTTCGGTATTGTCAACCTTTTTCTATTGCAATAGTTGGGGTGGGCAATCCGAGGGTGCGTGGTGGGTTCCTCTTTCCTTCCATTAGGTAACGCTAAAAAGATGATGATGATGTAGCTAATGTTGATTGAAATGCTTTACGGCGTTGTGGTTAAAGCGATACACCTCTCTGTTTAACACTACGCCGAGTGTTGAAATCAATTCCTACGCAATACAACACTTTGAGCGTTCTATGAATTTTTGTTGTTTGTTTTTCATGTGAGTGTGTGGCCAACTCTGGTGTCAGAGTTTTCAGACCACCCGAAGACCTCCGACATGGCCTAACGATCCTTATCCTTAGACACCGCTTAATAGGAACCGACAGCTTTACGTGCCCTCCGAAGCAGGGTAGCGCTCAGATGTAAATGCCACACACGGACACCCATCCAAGTGATGACCTGTGCAAGCGTTGCTTGACTTTGCCGATCTGTTACGAACGGCAAGCCAAATATGAATTTAATTGTTGTGCTTTGTGTGGATGTATTATTTGTGTTCGTTAAGGTTTGTAAAGTTTGTGATACAGCAGTCTATCAAGAAATACATGCTCGATGCTGCGTTTGATGTAATGCTCACAGCGATTAATAACTATAACATTGCTTTTCAGCTTGAGTTGACTCTTTGTTGAATTAATATCTGGTCACTACGTGTCTGTTCCTGTGGGTAGTGCTTAATGTTCGGTTTGTAAAAGGGTGGAACACTAGAGTGACTCCTTGGTTTATTACAGCATAATGCCCAAGTATGTACCCATCGTTTGATGTCTTATAAACGGTGCATTGAATATTTATTTTCTAAGGGCGCTCCTACATTGTGCGTAGTTTGCTGACTTTTCCTTGCTTATTATATGTATACAAAATGCACTTATCGCAAAAATCTTAAAAATCGTATATAAATACTAATATATCATATAAAACTGAAGAGCTTGTTTGTTTGCTTAAACGCGCTAAACTCAGGAACTACTAGGCCGATTTGAAAAATTCATTCAGTGTTAGATAGCCTATTTATCGAGGAAGGCTATAGGCTATATAACATCACGCTATAAGGCATGGGAGCGGAGCAGTAGCTTTAAATAAAGCGGGTGTAACCGTGGGCTCATCTAGTAACTCAATAAGTAAAATTTAGTAAATATTATTATACATACAGGTTGTCACAAGACCCATCACCAAGCCGAAGTCTACTCGTTGTGGACATCGTGCCAAGTCATACTAACCAAAAAACATGAAAAATTACCTGGGAAACGATTTTTTTTTGAGTTTTCACATTTTTTAAACCGCAATTAAAAGCGCACGCGTGCAATGCTCGAAATACCTACCTTATCCGTGGGGTCATAGGGCATCTAAAGAACAAATGGCGGGGTAAATGCATCGATTTTGTACCTAATTAGAAAAATTCCATACTAACTTTGAGCCTCAATATCTCCTGAACCAGTAATTTCCCAGGTATGGTTTCAAAGTAAAAAAATGTTTATAGTGTTGTAATGTTCATACAACATGGGATTTCAGTTTTCGTTAAGGATCTTTTTATACCCTGTATAAATAGCTAAAATTCATCTGTATGGGCCGGTGGAGTGAGTGAATATTATACAATTTAATACAAAATTTGTCCACGAAATACACAATTTACCAACAGAATATTTATAAACGAAAATAGAAAATAATTGGATACATTTTTTGAGAAACTTGAGAACAATAAAAATTGTGACGCATAACAATAACATGTCAAAAGAGTTTTTGATTTGGCCTTCAGAGATTTTAGAAGGAAAATTTCCTAATTGCTTATTATTTGTCCTTTTAAATCAACAATCACAAATATTATTGATTTATTATTATTTCATAATTTTTTAAATTGTTAATTATCGCTTGCTAAACGGTGAAGGAAAACATCGTGAGGAAACCTGCATGTCTAAGAGTTTTCTATAATGTTCTCGAAAGACATGTGAAGTCTGCCAACCCGCACTAGGCCAGCGTGATGGACTATGGCCTTAGCCTTCTCATAGTGACAAGAGGCCCGTGCCCAGCAGTGGGACAGTTCATATTCAGGGCTAACATAACATAACATAACTTCAAGCCTGTTATCCCCGAAGGGGTAGGCAGAGGTGTATTACACACCCACTTTTCGCCAGTTATGTTTCGGTCCCAATGTAGCGAGGGGCGAGCCTATTGCCATTTACCGGGCACATTATTAAGCGAGCGATAATTAACATATTTAATACACACATACTTTCGAATAGTCAGAGTTGTGTGTCCGGGGTACCTGGGGATCGAACCCGAGACCATCGTCTCGGCAGTCCGTTACGTACACCACTGGGCTATCGCCGCTTTATACAGGGCTAATGATGATTATTATTTCAACTTTTATATAACAAAAAGTTTTTTGAAATAGGCAACTCTTTATTTTGTCCGTATTAACTCGATTTAGAGTTAGTTTTGCTGAGGTTACGGTAATTGAAAATTGTTCTGCATGTTGTCCATTTATTAGAGGATTGCCAGGTAGGACTAAGGCTTTCAAAACAATAGGACTTTCTGTCCATATATAATATAATAAGATATTCTACCACATTCACACAACACCATCTAGTCCCAAACTAAGCAGAGCTTGTACTATGGGTACTAGACAATGGATAAACATACATAATTATACTTTTTTTTGTAAATACATACATATTATATATAGAAACACCCAGACCAAGACAAACATCCATGCTCACGCACACAAATGTTTGACTTGAGCGGGAATCGAACCCGCAACCTTCGGCGTGACAGTCGCTTACACTCCCGCTGCGCGAACCGTTCGTTAAATATAACAGAATATTAGCTTAAAAGTAGAACATAGGCCATAATATTAAATTGTCTGATTAAATCTGTACAGGTGAAGCCTTTTAGTGTGTCTGTGTGTATTTATTACACTTATGGCCAGATTCATTTTAGAATTCATCAACTTATCAGATTCTCTAAGTTCCTCATACAAATCAGCTGCGAGCTAGTGAAACTGATTCAATCTGGTAACTGATATTAGGCCAGTCGTATTCATATGACTGACAAAGTCGCAATAACGCACAGAATATTATTTTGTTTCAACTATATTTTTACCTTCGTAATGTAAATAATAGCTCTTTGACAGATGGAGCGCAGCATCCTTGGTATTTCACTCAAAGATAGAATAAGAAACACTGAGCTGCGCTCCATATATAAAGTCAAATATGTGGGTAAAACGGCTGCTAGCCTGAAATGGAACTGGGCGGGCCACGTCAGCCGTATGCACGAGGGTCGTTGGGCGAAGATGTCGACACTGTGGGTGCCAGAAGATTGACGACGTCGCCGGGGCCGGCCCTGAAAGAGGTGGCGGGATGACCTGGACACTTTCCACAGGAGTTGGCTTGAGACTGCAGGTGACAAGAAGATATGGAAAGATTTGAAAGAAAGAAAGAAAGAAAATAATTTTATTTTCCCATTTAAACGAGACATAGGTACACAGAATATGGTTCACAATAAAAGCAAAAGGAATAACACAATACACAGCAAAAAAGCAATACAGAAAAAAAAAAACGTCTATAGGGAGATAAAGTGTCTCATACTAAACAAGAAAATAGATTTGGGGGAGGCCTTTGCCCAGTAGTAGGATAGGACAGGCTAGTGAAAAAAAAATGTAAATAATAAAACAGTAAGTAGTAAGCGTACCGTCAGTAGCTCGCTACAAACAATACGCAGCAAAGAATTTGCCATGTACAATAGTTTCGATAATGCATTATATCGATCATTCGAATGTGTGTCATATGCATAATTACTTACACTTTGATTCCTTGAATACTGGAGTACATTAGTCGGTCAATAACTGCAATGGTCGTCCAATGTTGGACAATAGATGTGATCAAACATTGATTGTGGCCAATATTGGTTGAAGGATGGGCTTATCGCCTTGTAGAAAGGTTGTTTTCAATAAACGTGAATTAATGCCGTCAAGGAAGAATCACTTTTGTTTAAGCTAATCTGTATAGGTAAGTCGGTGTAAAACGCCATACTTAAGGTTTAAAGCACAAATTCGTAATAAAAATTAATTAAAATAAAAAACTTTTCATCCTGGTAATAATCAGTGTTTTAATTATAATCTGTAAACAAAACAAAATCTCAACATTTACACCTCTAAATAATTAAAAAAAAGATTTTTAAAAACTCAAAAAAGTGGCATCTCCCCCACATGCGTGGGTAAAATGCAACACACCTGGGGGTAAGATGCGTATAATAACTACTGATGTGCTTCCATCACATAAATGCACCATTTTACTTAATAATAATCAGTCAACAATTAGTTACTTAAAGTTAATCAGTCAACAATCAGTTTTACAATTGTAATAATTAAATTGTCATTATTAAAATTATTTAAATATTTTGTGTTTTTAAGTATCAGTTTCTAATCAGTCGGGCATATCAGTGTCATGCATATTGGGCAATCTCCTTTCTGGCAACAGTCTTCATGCATCCACTTCTTGCATGAAGAGCATTGCACCCAATCGCACCTAGGTTCATTTTTATCATAAAAATATAATTCACAGACACCACAATAACTGTCCGTATCTTCTTCTCCACTTGTCGAATCATCTAGAGCTGGAAGAGAATCAGCTGATGATTCACTCTCACTATCGTTTATTCTTTTCTTTTTTATTATTTTTGTTTTCTTTTTGGATGGGGCTTTCTTTTTGGCTTGTTTTTCCTTTCTTATAATAGTTTTTTGCCTGATTTTTTAATGTGATCTTTATTTGTTAGCACTTTCGCATGCTGTTTGCGGGTTGATATTTTAGGTTGAAGCATCAGTGGAATAGGTCTGATTGATTCAAAACTAGACGTAGAAGGCGATTGAAAATCATTTGAACATCCAGGTATAGGTTCAGATTCTGTGGTTGGGCTGTTATTAAAATTTGTTTCTTCAGCTAAAGCGGTTGTTATTGCAGTAGTGTGGGGTTCAGGAAGCTGGCAAATCACTTGCTGTAGAAATCATTGACTGAGAAACCTGTATAGTTCCCGAATGAGTAATTGAGACATTTTGTACTCTTGCGCTGTCAGAAATAGAAAAAGCGTGGTCTGGTATCCCTTCCGGATTAAATGGAAAGATACCACAAGCCTTAAAAACAGAAACTCCATTTTCAATTGTTGCAGCCATAGTCCAAGCATAATTTAAAAGTCCTCCAAATTGATATCTGGTCAAACGGCGACCTGGGTGATTAAAAATCCAGTTTGATACGGCCTTTTTCCAGTACGATTTCAATGGTTTGAAAAAACTGCGGTCCAGAGGTTGTAGGTAATGTGTGGTGTGGCTAGGTAGGCACAATAACACAATGTCATTTTCAAATGCAAAATCTAACACACGTACATCCGAGCAATGTGAACTGTGGCCGTCTAAGATCAGTAAAACTTTGCCAGGCTCCTTTCTAGGACAAAAATGTTCCTTAAGCCATTCGAGAAATATTTCAGCATTGACGTAGGCAGACTTCTCTCTCATTTTTACAACGGAACCAGGTGGCATACCATCTTCAAATTCGTTTTTTTTCCTTATCCCTTTAAACACACAATATGGTGGTAGAAATCTTCCTTCAGCGTTACAGCACGCAAGAATACTTATTGTTTCGCCTTTTTCTGCAGAGGTTAATATATGCACGTCTTTTGCCCCTTTGGTAGCCACTACCTTGCCAGGATCATTGTTGAGCTATAGACCACTTTCATCCATGTTGAAGATTTTACTAGGCTTTCCCACTAGGCCATGGTGATCTAATAATTCTTTCAGTATGTCGAAATAATTACTAACTTCATGCCTATTCATACCAAGGCCACGAGCGAATGATACTCCTTCGGCTTTTCTAATAGTTAGCGTTGGATTACGTCTCAAGAAGGAATTAAACCAATCTCGTCCTGCCAGTTTGTTTTCACAGTTGAATCGGTGTTTTATGCCATTTTTTTCAGCAAACGAGTATGCCAGCTTTCGCACCGTTAATGAAGTCGGTGGGTATCCTACACCTTCCAATTTTTTTATATATTCTACTAGCTCAGCTTCGTATTTACCCAAACAACAACTAGGACCCAGGTTACCTTTCACCAAGTTGTTTTTTTTTATTCGGCGCTGTAGTGTACGATATGGTATCCCATACTTCATGGCTGCTTTCCAGAGAGTATTTTGACCAGTTTTGACCTCATCTGCAGCACTCACTAAACTTTCTTCCGTCCATGATCCTCGCTCAGTCTTGCGTACGTACCGGCGAGGCATTGTTCACCTAAAAAAATTACAAGAAACTTAAATAGCCTTACGGGTAAGACGCTACCCGGTCGGGGTAAAATGCCACATGGCATCATGCCCCGCTGTATCAACTGGCATATCACCCTAACACATAAAACAAGCTGTCACATGATGTCAAATAAAAATGGCGTCCTCGCGAACGAAATTAGCAACCTAATTAAGAAGGTTACTAAGTAAATCATGATAAATCAACACGATCCATCGATAAATATTAGCAAAAAATGTTCTATTGGCGTTCTAAATAACATAAATTTTATAAAAAGTACAGTATTTTCAGTTCTTACCTTAAAATTATAACAATAATTAATGATATCGCGTTCCCGTTCGAACCACCTTGACGAAAGGCCGAATGGAGCAAAAAATGCGCACTGTGTCGCCATCTGTGCCACAAAGTTAGAAAATACAGTGTTGTGGCATCTTACCCACACTGGCATATTACACCTACTCACTTATATAACATTGCTTCCAACTAAAGAAATGCTAGAGTTACCTTCGCACTTGAATGACCCTGATACCATTTGTGACAGTTTTCTAAACGTGCCAGGAGACAACACAGTTTCTATTAGTTATTTAACATATTTCGAATTCACTAGACATAATGACTCTGAGTTTTGTTTGAAGCCAGTTTCGAAAACACAAGTGGCAAATATTTTGAGAGGCATAAAAACTAAAGCCATGGGACATGATAATATCAATATTGATATGGTTCTCATGACACTACCATTGACTTTGGATTTATTAACAGCTATCGTTAACAGGTCAATGCTTACTGCAATCTTTCCTGATTCGTGGAAAATTGCTAGAGTTCGACCGCTGCCAAAAAAACAAAAGGCTAGTGACACCAAAGACCTTAGACCGATCAGCATACTTCCCGTACTTTCCAAATTGCTGGAGAAAGTGGTGTGTTCGCAGCTAACTGAATATTTGGAAAAAGTTAGTATCCTACCTGATGTTCAGTCTGGTTTTAGGAAGGGTCGTAGTACAACTACGGCTTTATTAGAAGTGACAGACAATATTTTGTCCGCTCAGGATGCTGGTATGTGCACGATTTTGGTGTTGCTAGATTACTCACGTGCATTTGATTGCATAAATGTGCCGCTACTTCTTTCGAAGATGGCTTTTTACGGATTTAGTGTCGACACGGTGAAGTGGTTCCATAGCTATTTGTATAACCGTAAACAATACGTTGAACTCCAAAAGGCTGATGGTACCAGTGTTACTTCAGGGAAACGATGCGTGGAAAGAGGAGTTCCACAAGGATCTATATTAGGACCAATACTTTTTATAATGTATTGTGCAGATCTAGGTCACAAAATAAGGAAATGTAACTATCATTTTTACGCTGATGATACTCAGGTTTATATTTCATTCAAACCCCAGGAATATGAAAGTGCGGTGAGAGCCCTAAATGATGACCTAGAAAACATTGTACAGTGGTCCAGAGATAACTGCCTCGTACTTAATCCCACCAAGACAAAGTATATGTTGTTTGGCACAAGGGCCCAATTGAATGCAATTTCACCTAGCAACTGTCATATAACTCTTATGAACCAAACTATTGAGCGAGTATATGAGGCGCGTAATCTTGGTCTCATAATTGATGTAGATTTACGCTACGAGAAGCACGTGGCAGAGTGCATTCGCAACTGCTTTTACAGGTTGAAAGTCTTGTACAGAGCTCGCCCTTATTTAAGTCCGGCTCTTCGAACTTTGTTGATTGAGTCACTGGTAATGTCTAAATTGAATTATACTGACATTGTATATGGTCAGAGACTTTTAGCAAGGACAGATCGAATGATACAAAGATTGCAAAATGCCTGTGTTCGATTTTGCTTTGATATACCATTAAGAAGTCACGTAACACCTTTTCTGAATAAGCACAATATTCTAAAGATGAATGCACGACGCAGACTTCATTTGGCAAGTCTACTTTTCGGTGTAATTTTAACACGTTCACCGCAATACCTTCATAATAAACTTGCATGGACAGGTGAGCAAAGTAACCGGGCACGGCGGCAATGTTCCAATAAACTCTCGATACCGCAACACAGATCAGCGAGTTTTAGGGGTAGTTTTCGATATGCAGCGACTAAGTGTTGGAATAATATACCACCACCGATAAAAAATAGTAAAAATCATGTTACTTTTAAACTGAAACTAAAAGAATACCTGCTTGATTATCAGAAAGAATATAATAATATAAATATTGCTGCAACTGCTATTTAAACTGTTTATCTTTAATTATAAAATATTATAAAATGAACTGTTTTTATCATATTTTCTGTTTTTGTTTGTTTTAATAGGATATTTTGTTTTATTTTTATATTATGAGAATTTTAATTAAATTATAGGTATTTAATTCTATAACTTTATCAAAATTAATGTTACCTAAATTGTTTTAATGTTTTAATTACAATTATATTCTGTTCCTAGACTGCTATTGCTGTAATTTATTTATCTCTTTTAATGAAATGTTGTAAATGTTGTATAATAGTAAGCTTTTTATTGTATATGAATAATTTTATAATTTTATGATATTACTATATTTTATGTAACTGCTGTTTAAATTGACTTAATGTATTTCTATTTTAATTAATATTTATTTTGTTGTGAGCGTACAATCACTTGCTCAGGCTGCAGCTGAAAATCAGCGTTAGGCAGTGGTTTCGCCGCTACCTAGCATGTTGCTGAGCTGTTGGCCCTTTGGCACACATTGCTTTTTCTTTATATTTAGAGTGTATGTTGATTCTTTTTTTCAGTCTCTTTTCTTTATTTTAATTGAATTACTTCTCATTGTTTGTAAATGTACTTATTATTGTAAATTGTGCCAATAAAGTATATTATTATTATTATTTCATAACTGACTGACTGACAAAAAAGCAAACACAAAGCTAAAATTTGATATATAAGTTCCTTGGGACTGTACCGAAATTCCCAAGATATCGGGCAGGAACGGTTTAATTAAAAAAAAATAGCGAGTGTATAATTACTGACTGACTGACAGGGTGCAAACAGCTGAAATGTGACATATGAGTTCCTTGTGGACTGTATTTTCCTAAATTCTCAGAGGGTAAGGCAGAAACGGTTAAATTAAAAAAAAAAAGTGGGGTGTAGCTGCTGGAATTTTCTAAAGGAGAAATAAAATAAAACGTATTTTAGTATGTAAGGCAATCAATATTTTTCGGTTTCAGACCGACAGATTTCTACTATACATACCTACATACATTTCCCATCAAAAGGATGAGCAATAAACATGTCAAATATATGTGAATACTCCCACATCGTACGGAGAGCGAACCATTAAAGTTATCAACCACATATCATGCCCAAGTCGTAAAAGTAAGGAAATGGTTCTAAGATAACTGTGAACCGACTCGGTGATACTACTTACAATCATGTAAATTCTTTGGGCAAAAAGACCAGTTTATGTCCATGTAATACTTATTTATTTCTTAAAGAATGACGAAGGATAATCTTAATATATACCGTTACCGGGCACAATACCAGACTCCGTGCTGCTACTGAGAATTCGGAAAAACCCAGTAACACTTTTGCCCGGGAATCGAACCCTGGACCTCCGATCAGCAGTCGCATACGCTATCCACTGGACAACGGAGGCAGTCTCAGTCAGAAGAGTCAGCCATAGATATCGTGTTTTAAGTATACTTACACCATTAATGATAAATTGAATAAAAGTTACTAATAACCATCTGAAGAAGATGATGCTCTTTGAAATCAAGTACCTATAGATCCATCTCAAGTAGTTAGAGTAACTAGATTAAAATCTTAATATATAAAATCCTTGCGTTACTGACTGACTGACAGACACGCTACAGCCGAAACTATTGGGCGCAGGAAGCTGAAATTTGGCATGTATGTTCTTTGGGGACCGTAGGGGTGCACTAAGAAGGGATTTCCCGAAATTCCCACGGGATCGGCCAAAACGGGTAAATTTATAAAAAAATGCAGGCGTAGCTGCTGGCGTCCTCTAGTAAGTATATTATAATAATGACGAAGTATACATCATACTCTAGAACCCTCCCCTCTCTCTGGCTAGGTGGAGTGACGAATACGCTAAGTGGCTGGACACGAAAAGCCAAAAATTGGGCTCAGTGGCGTGGCATTGGAGGGGCCTATGGCAGGCAGATGATGATACATCATACTTTAATTTTTATAATGCGAAATAGTATCGCCGTCCCTTTCGCATTATTGAACATTATTGATCAAATCATTGTTATTGAGCATACTAGACCAACGAAGCAAAGGTGATCGCCGGAGCACAAGGTGGCCTAGAATGCCCAATAATTCACTACTAATACTATCAATATCAGAAGTGGAACAAGTATATTTTATTAATTAAATAGACAATTGATATGACTGCCTCGTTGGTCTTGCGGCGGCATAAAGGTCTCGCGTTCGATTCCCGGGTCGGGCAAAAGTGTTATTGGGTTTTTCCGTTAGGAAATTCTCAGTAGCAGCACGGAGTCTGGTAATATGCCCGGTACGGCAATAGGATCGCCCCCAATTACGTTGGACCTAAACATTCATGGCGAAATGTGGGTGTAATATTACACCTCTGCCTACCCCTTCGTGGATACAGGCGTGAGTCTATAAATAAATAAAATAAAAGAACAATTAATATACGAGTATATTTTCGGTGTCGGCGGAGATTTCATAAACCGAATTTTACTTAATGGATATAGAACAACAATTTGTGGATCACGCGAAGTGTTGTTTAATGTGGGAATCGAGCCTACGATACGAGGAATAATAGCAGTTGTAAGTGACTATCTAAACCACTACGTTGTATATGCATGTTTTATCAAAGTGAGTTGTCATGTAAGGGATGGCTTTAGGCGTCTCGCAAGCACACAACCTTAACCATCGCGTCATCGTCATTGATTTTAATTCATATCTTATAGTCTTATATCTTATCTTATACTAATATATAAAGCTGTAGAGTTAGTTTGTTTGGTTGAACGCGCTAATCTCAGGAACTACTGGTCCGATTTGAAAAATTCTTTCAGTGTTAGATAGCCCATTTATCGAGGAAGGCTATAGGCTATATAACATCACGCTATGAGTGACAGGAGCACAGCAGTAAGCCTTAAATAACGCGGGTGTAACTGCGGGCATCCTCTAGTAATATAAAAACTGAAGAGTTTGTTTGGTTTAACGCGCTAATTTCAGGAACTACTGGACCGATTTCAAAATTTTTTTCAGTGTTAGATAGCTCGTTTATGAGGTAGGCCATATGCTATATAACTTTACGCTATGAGCCACTGGAGAGGAGCAGTAGCCCTAAAAAACGCGGGTGTAACCGCGGGCTCATCTAGTTTATGTAATAAATACGTAAGTATGTTTCTTTGTCCTTTCACATCAAAATAGAAAAGCACGGTTGGCGTAGTGGTTCAAGCGGCCTGAACTGAACTGCCCTGAGTCACAGATTACTACATAGTTACTACGTAAGCTGAGCGTTGTCTTGCAGAGTTGTCTTTTAAAATGAAAAATATATTATCATATGATTTTGTATGTACCACTATAACTGACTCTATATAGCCTTACAGTCCCTATGTAAATAATTGTTTAGAGTTGACATAGTTTTAAAATTATTTTACGAACATCGTTATTATTTTTATAGGGGAATATACAAAACATAAAAGCATCGGTTTAACTCATAATAAAAAGGTGATTGAAATTAGGTTACATGGTTAAGTATTATAGATATTTTTATGGTGGGATATTTTCTGTACTAAAAGGAAATATGTGTGCCCTAGTGTGTTTAAAGTACGTAAAACTGTGTTTATTGTTGTTAAAGAGTTTATGGATTTCCGCTAGTTTCCGGATTATATGTTAAGAGATGCTGTTACCGAAAATGGATCAAGTGGAAACAAGAACAAAGAGGGTGCATATGGTTCCCACCAAGAACTTAGGGTCCCAAGCCATAGTCACCTGCAAGTGGTGCACCTGCCGATCAACGGACGAGGCTCTGGCAAACAAAATGTCCCAATAAGCGGCAATAGGCTCGCCACTTATTACGTGGGATCAAAACACTGGCGAAAAGTGGGCGTTTAATATGCCTCTGCCTACCCTTTCGGGGAAACGGGCATGAGTCTATGGAAACAAGAAAGTTCTTAAACAAAACAATATGAATAAAAAATCTGCGATAAGGGATTTAAGCTTTCTTTCTTTCAAAAAAAATGCACCAATAGCTTAATGCAAAGACTAACAGACTGCTTTGCCGAGGGTCTCGGATTCGAACCCGCGGTGCACAAGATCAAAACAGGGGCCACGCCAGAGTGAGATTGACGGGCGATTTTTTCAGTTGACTCTCACACTAGTCACTCTCACACAAGTACTTATTAAATTAAAAATTGTTGTTGCTAGCTTAACAGTGAAAGAAATTATTCATTTTTCTTGGGCTGCCTCCGTGGTCCAATGGATAGCGTATGCGACCGCTGATTCGAGGCCTCGGGTTGGATTCCCGAGACGAAATGGCTTTTAGACAAGTGTTTTTATAATATCAATGAGTTCATGACATATAAAGAATAATATAATAATTATGTTTTGTACATTGTTGACATTGTTAAATTATAGTTTATTTTCTTTTTATTTTACCTTATTAATTTAATTACATATAATAATAATAATAAAAAAATATATAAATTACAAGATGAAAAGAAAGCTTACAACCGCAGGGCAGCTTTGTGGCGAGCTGAATGTGTGTGGCGACACTGCGGTCCCGAATGCTTCAGAGAGTCGGTCAGGGCTTCGTCTCCGGCTTGCCTTTGTTGGCTGGCCGGAGTAGATTTGCAAGAGTGCCCGCAGGACTCTCAACTCTGGCTTGCCTTGGTCGGCCGGCCAGAGGGAAGCCGCAAGAGCTATTAGCTTGGGGGTGGAAGTGTCATTCTCAAGGGCGTAACAACGGGGAAACCCGCTCCGGGCCTCCGTTGTCACGAGGCCCGCGATGGCGAAACCGGTGCCGCACCGCTCGACACCCCTAGCCACTCGCACCGGTGTTGCCCTCTGGCTGCCTTTATAGCAGAGTTTGTTTGCTTTGGGCGGCTGTTTAGAGAGGGCCCATCTAGTGAGTTGGCGAGTCACCACCTGCCACGCGGACGGATGCTATAGGAGTATCACTGGCAGGTGCCGTTTTTCATCCATAGCATTAATTACCAGTTCACTAAACACCCATCCCCATAACCCGTATTCATTAGATCCACTAAAAACAATAGCCCTACACGTGATGTGGCTAGTCCATAGCTGTACTCAGTAGTGCAGTTGTGGAGGCTCCGCGGCATGTGTCCCATCCCATTTTAGATTAAATCTCTCTACGGGCCTCTGCACGTTGGATCCATATCCCCGTGTAGGCCTCCCAAAGGACCGGTTATTCTTCTAACACCAAATGTTAGAAGAATAGCCGTGAAAAAGAGAAACATAATAATAATAATAATATTTTTTTATTTGCATAAAATGTAGGTACATAAGTTGAAATATATAATAGGAGCCATATACATTTTGTCAAACTGTGACATGCAAATCTTAATTAAAATCCAAAATAATTATTTTAACATTAGATATAAATAACTATTAAATTGTAAATTATTTCTTAACCTATTATTACAATTTACACTCATTTTTTACGGCTTCAAAGTATTCTTTTATTGAGTAAAAGGATTTCTCAATGAGCCAGTCTTTAAATTTCTTATAAAATTTGTGTGTAGGTATTTGTTTAAAACTACTAGGTAACGTACAATACTACTGTTTAAATACATAGCCGTTGTGGGTACCTTTTGCATTACAATTCTTTCTGGATGTCTGGTGTTACGAGGGTACAAGTCTCTTGCTTTTTTAAAGAAGTTAGGATGTTGCATAACAAATTTAGCTGACTCCAGTATATATATACAGGGTAGAGTGAGTATGCGAGACCGTTTGAAAAGCGGCTTGCAGGACTCCCATGGTGGCATGGCATGAATGGCGCGAACACATTTTTTTTGTGCCAAAAAAGCACGTTGTACCTCAGTAGAGTTGCCCCACAATATGAGACCGTAGTTTAGTACCGAGGATACGTAGCCGTGATATGCCGCTAGCACAGTATGTTCAGTGGAAGTTTTCCGTAGTTTGTAAAGGACATACACGAATCTATTTATTTTACTGCATACATTTTCTACGTGCAGCTTCCAATTTAGATTTTTGTCCAAATGAAATCCTAGGAAAGTTGTGCTTTTGACCTCATTAATTTCATGATCCTTATAGTTTACTTTTATATTTTTATGTGGATTCCCATACGTGCTAAATTGAATAAATTTTGTTTTATTTAAATTTGCTTGCAAATTATTATTTTCAAGCCATATTATTATATTATTAATTGTATTACTAATGTCAGATGAAAATTTATTAATGTCAGCATTTTTATCACATGTCATAATTAAAGGAAAATCGTCAGCGAATAATATACATGAGTTGGAAGTGATGTCAGGTAGGTCATTTATATAAAGTAAGAATAATAAAGGCCCGAGAACACTGCCCTGGGGAACAGCAAATTTATTAGTGAGAAAGTGAGATTTGTATATTTGTAGTTCTTTTTTATCATTTATTTGTTGTATTACTACTGATTGCTTTCTGCCTATTAAATATGTTTCAAGCCAACTTAGAGCTGGGCCTCTAATACCATATCGTTCAAGTTTTTGTAATAGAAGGTCATGGGACACCAGGTCGAATGCCCTTGTCATGTCAAAAAACACAACTAAGTATTACCGTCTTATTACTGTCTATATTCTCAACTAATTTTTTTACTAAGTCATAGCACGCTAGCGTCGTAGACTTTCCTCTTTGGAAACCGTATTGTTGACTTTTCTAAATATTATGCCTATGAATGAAACCAGTCAACCTTCTATGCATTGCTGATTCAAATATTTTTGACATGATTGGGATCAAAGAAATAGGCCTATAATTATCCAAACATGTTTTTTCTCCCTTCTTAAAAAGTGGTTTTATTACGGATAGTTTAAGAGGTTCCGGAAAGCGACCAACACTAAACGAATGATTGACCACATGTGTGAGTATTGGAGTAATTTCTTGTGCACAATATTTTAATGTTTTCGTACATATTTCGTCATAACCCTCTAAGTTGGTGTTCTTTAAAGACATGATAATTGTGTGAATTTCATGACAAGTAAAAGGAGTCAAGAATATACTATTGCTTATAGTAGTTTTGCAAGTGTTTTGTATGGAGTTGGAAGATGCAATGGTTGGATTCGAGAATAATTCATTAAATGCATTTGCTATGAGGTATGGGTCATTTAATAATTCACCGTCTTTGTTGTTTATATTATCCAACACTTTCACAGACTCAGATACCTGTTTTATTAATCTCCAAGATGTTTTACACATATTATTTGAATTTAAGATTATGTTAAGATTTTGATTTTTAATAGATTGATCTATGCATTTTCGCAAAACTTTTGTGTATTTTTGTATTTAATTATAGTTTCCTTACCAGCATTACCATAGCATTTGTAACGTAGCGATCGTTTTGTTCTGCAACTAACTTTTAGACCCTTCGTTATCCATTTTGATTTACGCGCTTTGTTAGCTATTTTGATTCTAATTTTAGCAAAACAATACATAGAAAAGAGTAAACATATCATAAAAGGTTTGGAATGCTGATTCGAAATTATCATTGTTGTAAACATCACTAAATGATAAACTCGACAAACATTTTTTAAATTTTTGCATGTATTCTGTAGCATAGTCACGTTTATAAATAAAATATTCGGTCAATGGAGTATCCTTATTAGTCGTGGGGATGTTAAGCAATTGGGCTGTGTTATGATCGGATATCTCGAGATGTAGTAATTCACCAGTTGCAAAAGGCATGTTGCTTATTATGTGATCGATGCATGATTGCTTTCGAGTGGCCTGATTTATGTGTAAGTGTAAATTGTAATTTTTTGTGATGTCTATTAAAATTTTTGTTTCATTTTGATTAGTTTGTAGTATGTCAATATTAAGATCACCAGCCAGTATAATCTTTTTTTTATATCTGTATGTCATTTTATAGAGTAGTGTATCAAGTTTATTAAAGAAAATTTTACAGTTTGAGTCAGGTGTTCGATATAAACAGATGATAAACATATTTTGTGAAACTAACTCTATGGCACAACATTCAAAATCTTTGTCTACTGAGAGGTCTGAACAAAATGTGACTTGCGTGTATTGTAGCCCTTGTTTTATTGAAATACATACACGTCCCCTCGCTTTTGTTTAGCTTGTCTACAGAAGGAAGCGGCGAGACAATAGCCAGATATATTTACCATTCGTATATGTCCTTTTTGTATAAAAGTTTCAGTCAAACATATTATATCTACATCTTTCTTAATATCTAAAAGTTCATTAAGATTTAATTCTAATAAATGTCGCTTGTTAAGTAAACCCGCTATATTTTGATGTAAAATTCTAAGAAAGCTAGTTTTATTGACGAAAAAGCAAATCATCTGATTCCGTTTGAGTGCTTTGATCCTTTGTCAGAACATTGTGATTTTGGTGCATTACCAGTATATTTTTCTTTAGTAATACAATCACAGTTTTTAAATTACATAATATAGGTAATACTTATAATATCTTTTACACACCATTGTTATGGTAGAATGTAAAGGACTAATTGTAATTATTATCACCTATTGTACTACATTCTGGCAAATAAATAATTTCATTTCATTGGGCAAAGTAGAAATGAGTGTGAGTCTTTGTTTTACAGGGTTTCAAAAGTATCGTGAACGACACTTTTGATAATAAATATTACAAGCGCGTGACAATTGGAGAACGAAGATGACATTCAATAAGTAAACCAATAATCTGATGGTAGACTTAGCTAGAAAATGGATTCGATTCTCTAATTTAAAGTTTTGGAATTAGATCACAACAAGGGGCCATGCCAGAATAAGATTAATGCGTCTCACGCCTATATCCCCGAAGAGGTAGGCAGAGGTATAATGCTACACCCACTTTTCGCCAGATTTATTTTAGCCCCACGTAACCCCTATTACGCGGCACATTACCAGACTCCGTACTGTTACTGAGAATTTCCTAACGGGAAAACCCAATAACACTTTGCCCGACCCGGGGATCGAACCCGAGACCTCCGAATCCCACGCGTATATTTATGACGCGAGACCAACGAGGCAGTCAATTTCATAAATAAAGGGAGCACTAATGTCGTTTTCAACCAAAATATTTGACTTGAGTCACGTGTAGGCTGTCTTGGTTTAGAAGTTTGTTAGAAGCCACGTGAAAATGATTTGTTTTTCTTTAAACATATGGTTTAAGTTTATTATTATTAGTAGGGTGCGTAGGGTTCCCACCAAGAACTTAGGGTCCCAAGCCAACCTCACCTGCAAGTGGTGCACCTGCTGATCAACGGACGAGGCTCTGGCAAACAAAATATCCCGTTAAGCGGCAATAGGCTCGCCACCTATTACGTGGGATCAAAACACTGGCGAAAAGTGGGCGTTTAATATGCCTCTGCATACCCCTTCGGGGAAACAGGCGTGAGTCTATGTATTTATGTATGTATTATTAAGCCATATTTTATGTATTACCAAGCTTTTTCTTTTAGCGTGCTTTTGAATTGAGGTCCACGGATCAAACTTCCTGGTTCTGCATGTTATTTTTAGCAAAAATTTTCTTGCTGTTCACAGACGCTAATGATGTTTAGGAATTTGCCTACCCATCCAAATAGAGACCTAGCTGGTGTCACTTAACCAAACCACAACGCAGAATTTATTTACATCAAAGTATCGCAAACATCAATACTAACAGATCAAACACTTCAAAGTTAAACCACAAATCAATCGTTGAAACAACGCTAACCTATTTAATTAGAAAGGCATTATTTTCTTCAGACTATGTTTATTGTTTGATGATACGGTAATACTGGCGGACTTAATGATTTTATATTGTACAGTTTTAATCGATATCTGGCTGGTTCTTGGTTTTGTTTGTAAAGTTGTAAGATACTAGTTTCGCCGTTTCGCCCGCGTTGTATTCTGTAATTAGTACGAATGGTAGCCCATGTGCTATTGTGATGTATAAGCCATTTAAACCTGTACCCTTTTCATAGTGATTAGAGGCCCTTGTATATACACTGACGGACTCATAAACTGCATCAAAGTAATAAACGACTTTGAAATAAATATTTTAACCAAGTATGCAAACTTTCTATATACAGATTTTAATTGAAACCTCTAGATTGGTTCGTGAACAGCGTAGGGTCATATCCTTAAGTTTAAGTTTGTGTACTGGAAAGGACCCTAAGACTTTTTTGAAGAAAAAACAGAAATTTAAGGAAAATTGGTTTAATAAAAAAATTGGTTTTAACAATAGACACAAACTTTATGCAAGGGTTTATTTATGTTTTAATAAGGTGTATTACCTCCACGTGCCCTTATTACGGATTCTAATCGGTTCCTCATAGATTTTATTAGGCTTATTAAAAGATCTTGCGGAATATTGTCCCATTCTTCTGAAAGTGCTGTTCTTAGTGCTGCCACTATCGTGGGCACAGGATTTCTCGCATATACAGCTCTTTTTAAATTGTCCCAAACATGCTCAATGGGATTAAGATCCGGGCTGCGTGCTGAACAATTCATTGAACGTATCCCAACCTCTTCGCAATATTATCGAACTTGTGCAGCAGCGTGCGGCCGGGCATTATCCTGCATTAAAGTAAAATTTTCGCCTATGAATCCCATGTAAGGCACCAAGGTGATCTTCTAAGATCTCTGTTATGTAGCGATGTGCAGTCAAACCCCCTCTATTACCGTTTTGACGGACCATGTCTATGAACACAAGTTGTGTTCGCCCGTTCATCGATATGCCACCCTAGACCATACACGAACCGCCTCCAAAAGGAACACGCTCCTTAAGGCAACTTTGAGCATATCGCTCCCCACGTCGACTATAGACTCTTCTGCGACCATGTGCACCATATAGACATGTCCTTCGATCGTCCGTGAACAATACGGAGGCCAATGGCTCTTCTGTCCAATTTAGGTGATCACGCGCAAATCTTAAGCGAGCTTGTCTGTGAGCTATAGACAACTTCGGACCATTTGCTGGTCTAAAAGGGGTGATATCCGCTTCCTTTAACCTTCTTCTTATTGTTCGTGCACTCACATTTACTCCACGCACTTCATTAAGCTCTGTTTTGATGTTAACTGACGTGAGGAAACGATTTCGCAGGGAAGTTGTAACAATAAATCGGTCATCACGACCGGTGGTTGCTCGAGTCCTGCCTGTACCACGTCTCCTTCTGTAAGAACCTGTCTCCACAAACCTTCTGTGTATTCTAGAAACCGTAGACTGGTTTTTAAATTTTAATTTCTACCAATCGTTCTTTGATCCAAGCCCTCCCGCACCAG
Organism: Euclidia mi; assembly: GCA_944739405.2. Classification (NCBI taxonomy): domain Eukaryota; kingdom Metazoa; phylum Arthropoda; class Insecta; order Lepidoptera; family Erebidae; genus Euclidia; species Euclidia mi. Next base: position 2,351,886 of record OX123186.2, on the reverse strand, counting down.
TGCTACAATTCGAGCCGCTTGTTCGGACCAAGTATCCATATTATGGTTCAAAAACTCTCGATGAGTTAAAAAATTAACCCAACTGCAGCATTCTGCTGTTAACAATAATTAAATTGACAAAATAATAAAAAATCAATGCGAATCAATTTAAAACTTTGCCTTAAATAACACGCAAATCTGATACTACAATATACTATAAATTTATAAATACTACGATAAATTTTCTTTTCCCGGCTATATTCATTTGTTTTACTGCAGTTCTATTTTAAATTTAGCTTTTTTTTAAGATTAAGAGCCAGTCTCTCCATATTTATATAATTTAATCTAAAAAGTTTGCATTCTTATTAAAAAAATCATTTCAAAGTAATCCTGAACTTTCATGCAGTTTATGAGTCCGTCAGTTTATATAGAGCTAATGATGATGATGAAGCTATACAATAGCATTTTATTAAATTCCGTTCAATATTTTTGGTGTGCAAGGCTAACTAAATATCCATCCATCGTAGTAAGATTACAACAAGCAAAAGAAAAAAATATTTGTGTAGTGTAGTAATGCAATAGCTAAACACAAATCACTTCAGTTGATGACATTGCAGTGGTATGGTGAAATGAAGAAACACATCGTTGTCTAAGGTATAAGGAACTAAACCTCACCCGCGGCGTTGGCCGATTGTAAGTCAGATATCGCAGCAAAAAGTCGCCTATATCACTCTCCAGACTTCTAACTATCTTCACATACAGTATCATACAATTATATCGCTCCTATGCGATGTGGTAGAAGGACACAGAAACAAATGACTAACTAGCACTTTAGCATATATTATATAAGTGTGGATGGATGTGGATACACAGAAGTCTTTCCAAATATTGTAACTTAAGACGTGTACTATCGCCAGATTTGGGACAACTATTAGCTCTGTGTGACTTCGGCGTACGGTATTGCCTTATTCACGCAATGTATAGTACTATCGTACAATTCTATTGCTTATATTTGTTTTATGTTTTTATTTCTTGTGTAGTACGCATGTGCGTAAAAGTTAAAACAGGAAGTCTATTTTCATGATTTCAAATTTGTTGTTATTGGTTTAAGTTTTTATTAGTCTAATCTTTTTATCAAGCATCTATCAACGCCTATAATGATTTAATTTTGATAATTATTTTGGTCACTTACTTAAAAAAAACAGGAATATTTAATTTCAAGTATTATATAGCGTATCTATACATATATAAATAATATATTCTCTCTAGTAATAAGATATATTTTCATTTGTATCTTACCTTATAGTTACTTAAGGCCATTGGACATCTAACATTTCATTTATTTGCTAAAATATTAGAAACTTGTTTTTTTATCAGCAGTATACTTGATTTAATGTAGGCCTACAAGAAACCAGAAGTTCAAATACTAAATCTGTGAAATCAACGTATTTTTCAAGGTTACAAACTCGATTAAACAGGTGAATACACGGAAGTTATATTGTAGATATTCGTTAGTCCGTGAGCACTGAAAATGCACATGCGTCGAATCGTCGGGGCCTACGAAGCTTGTAGCATCGGCTCTACGGCGTAGCGGGTCTACAAGGCGGCAGACGGCGCGCGAACGCCGCCATAACCGCGCGTACCTAACCACCCGCTACGAACCTACGCGCCACATCTAACGAACTTTTCATACTTTTCTAATGGAACATTAGAATTTATTTTCTCGTGCTTGTGAAAAACATTTATTTGCAAACTTTTGGTGTGAGAAACGAATGCTTAGATGAACTAGTGATGTGTGTTTAGAATTTTATTTCCAAGTTGACAGTTTAGTGTTGTTGTTTTGTCGGAAATGTTGATAGATTAATTGAAAAAAAAAAATGGCTCCTCTGAGGATTCCGTCGAGTGACTTTTTCACGGAGGACGCGAACTTTAATTTTTCGACTCAGTCACCGAGTCATGAGACCCGTCACCACTGGAGGCATCACAACCACTCTCATATGAGGGAGAATCACAAGCACAACGTGGTGGATATGCTTTCAAATTCCATCATGGAAGCGATGAACAGTAGATTTGTGCCTGACAACAGTGTGTTACCTGACTTGGAGCCTCTGTCGACTCATATGGATGGGTCGTTGGATAGGCACCATCCGATGACATCTTCGTCGAATGTGACGATGAACCGATCTGACTTGGGAGTTATTACGGACGAGTTTATGTACAGGCACGGTGGTGCGATGACCGCGGTATACTGTGTGGCGTACCTGCTCGTGTTCGTAGTGGGTTTGGTGGGGAACTGCTTCGTGATCGCGGTGGTGTACCGTTCACCCAGGATGAGAACTGTGACGAACTTCTTCATAGTGAACCTGGCGGTCGCGGACATCCTCGTGATCGTGTTCTGTCTCCCGGCGACCCTCATGTCCAACATTTTTGTCCGTGAGTACATAGTAATAAGTGTTTTTCTATAATATTGCTGACGAGGTTTTGGCTGCGAGTCAAGAAGACTAGACTCGGAGATAACGGTGTAATTGTTTCACCGATAAGGCGAAAAACTCGTAAAGTACTAACGAGATAAATTCTATGTCTAGGTATTTTTTTCGTGTTGTTGAAAAACAATTTGAAAGAGGTAAAAGGCGACCAATATTTTTTTATAAGCGTAAAACCAAGCGTGTAACAAGCTTAAGCCATGTTGTAGTAAATCAAACGCTTTTGTCGAACAAAACAAAATGCCTACCTTGTTTGTAATAAATTTTGTCGACGGCACCTATCGGGTAAAACCTCCTTTAGCCAGCGTTCAGCAGTAATTAATTTCGTTCAAATAAAAATAGGTTTTACAAATAGGACAATGTTTTATAAAAGTATATTTTAGTATATTTGCTCTAAAAGGCGTTTATAATTAATATAAATTGGATTTCAGGCTTTCAGTTAATATAGTGAGGTAACAATAAAAAAATCGATAACGTTAGCTTGAAGTCTGATTATAACGAACATTTATTAGATTTTATTTTATATAACCTGTGTATTTTTTATTACAAGTAATATAAGAACGTAACTATTATAAATAGAATCTATTTTCTATCGCTTCGTATTTCGTTTACGGCAATAAGATACCTTACTAAAGGGTAGAAGTTTTGTTCTCGACATTAATGTATCCCATTTTCGATACGTTAGTTTACTTTGCTCTTGTGTTTCATTTATTTGATAAGATCTCAGAGCTTCTAAAGCTCTTAACGGCTTTAAGAATTGTTTTAAGTATTTTAAATTCAAATACAAAATACTTGTTTGAATATGCGTCAAATGGTTTTTAATATTTCAGATATTAATGCAATATTGGCCTGTAGTAGCATTTTCTTGCCTACTAATCAGATCTTCTCATGAATGAGATGTCGCCTGAGAAAAGTACCTACATGAATAATCAAGAAAGTCGGTGTCTTCATCTTATTTGTGTCTTGATACGTATTCTTACATTATCCTGATCTCTATCTTAATGAGGTCTTACAGTATAATTCTGTTATTTGCGAGAACAATGTGTAATTGTGGTCTGAAGAATTCTGTAGTAGAGAGTATTTTTGGCAACACTTTTGTACATTGTTTATATTTTTGTTGTTGAAAATATTTAATTCAGTTACAAGTGTTACTTCTGTATAGAGCGTATATGTACTTACATACATACATAACTTCACGCCTTTTTATCCCCGAAGGGGTAGGCAGAGGTACACTCCCACTTTTCGCCAGTTATGTTTTGGTCCCAATGTAAAAGGGGGCGAGCCTATTGCCATCTACCGGGCACATGATTAAGCGAGCGAAAATTAACATTTTTAATTTAATACACACGTAACTTAGAAAAGTCAGAGGTGTGTGCCCGGGGTAACTGGGGATCGAACCCGAGACCATCGTCTCGGCAGTCAGTTACGTACACCACTGGGCTATCACCGCCTTTCTATCTGTACTTATGTGTTTAAAAAGATTATCTGTTGTCAATTTGAGGACGTACTTTCAGGTGACGCGTCTGTATTTTAAAAACGTAATTTGATGTAGTAAAACAGAGTGCAGGAGTGCAGTTTTAATGCAAAATCTTAGTCAACATTTTTTTAAATCTAAAGTGTAGCAAAAAGATGAGTCATGTTCAAAGGTTAAACATATTATCTTTGACACTAAAGTTTCATGGAACGCGTGTGTTCTTAAATAGTCCCGGATATATACTAAATAAAATAGTATGCAAAAATAAGGCAGTATAATTTCGTTTCTGTGCAATTTATTGAAGAATAGTGTTTTTAGATAATTCTATTGCTGCGTAATATATAAGGTTGAAAATTAATTCTTACGTTGCAGGGGTGAGTCGACGTTAAGGAATTTTGGTTAGGTATATTAATATATAGTATTCCTAGATGGGTGCTCATTTTGAACAATATTTAGGTATTCGAAGGTCACTTATTGACTATACATTTTCGAAATTAATTGTAGACAGCTTTTATACTCGTAAGTTCTAGAAATTGTTATTTTACGTACAAACCTACAAGTTTATAGCTGTTGCAAATATGAAAGAAGATAGTCTCGGGGAGTGATCGCTGCATTTCTAAGTATTGTAGGTGCAAAGAATAATGATCATCACAGTTATTTGAGAAGGTGTACCTGTATTGAATGACAGGTTGCGTAATGTACTAAATGGAAGTCCCCTAGAAAGGCATATTGTTTGTATTATACACTTAAAATGTTTGTAACGAGTTGTTTATTGTGTTTAGATATAGTCAACATTTATGACTATATATTTTGAGCATTTGTTTCCGTAAATAAAGGAATAAATTAGAATAAATTAATGCTCAGCCGGACTCGAACCTATGACCAGGACAAAGTGTGCAGTTTAATTAAAATAAATCAGCCTGTCTTTGGCTTCTTGGCGTAAGTTCTCGTTTATGAGTGGATAGGACGAAATTACGACCTAGGTTGCGTTCTTGGGTTGAGAAAAGAGAATGAGTGTTGTAGACAATCTGTTTTGCTACGATTATTATAAGCAGGTGATTTACGCTCTGTTTATTTCTGATTGGGATTATTAAATTTCTTACTGCGGCATTTAAACCTGAGAAATATTAACCTCATGGGCATCGCTTTATAACGCTTTTTTAACAAAAAATACATCATTTCGTTTATTACTAGTATCGCGTGGATTACGGAAATAGAATTCATGACCATTCGTCGTCAAATTATCCACTATAGCTTCGGTGTTTTATAACTTTGGATTATTTCTAAACAATTATATTATGAATAACTGTTTCAAATATAACTGATTGAGCTTTGTTCATTTATATTTTAATTGTTCCTATTTGTTACACATAATGTTCAATACAAAACAATAGGTTAATAGCATTGTTTTATATTTGAATAAAATCATGACCCCCGTTGTTCAGACTAAAATAGTTTTTATTATAAGTCCCGTAGAGGTCAGATTTGAATGTGTATTAACACATATTGAAATAGCAAGTAAATAACCGATCCGAGGTAAGTATATATTCTTCTATTATGACGTTACTATTAAATGTATATTTGTCTCTTTTATTACAGTAATTCCGAGTTAAATATGGAAAGAGATAGCATCTTTAAATATGATCTCAGTTTTGTGGCTTATGGGCTTATGTAGATCGCCAATGGTAATACAAATACGCGTGATTTCTAGAGGAACAAGTCTTTTGCACATTACGGCACTATGGTACTGCGACAATACATGTTCGATGCCTGCTAGATGTAAAACTTTTTATTTTTGCCTCGATGGATGGTCGTCCATCCAACATTTGGCAAGGCTATTCTGAGTTATTCTTGATAAGTACAATTTAAGACCTTTGAAAAATTATTTTCACGTATCATCTTAACTTTACAATTAAGTCCTAGTGTAGGATATTGTAGCAAGCAGCGATAGCGAGTGGAGAGACCGACAGACTGCTATGCAGAGGGTCTCAGGTTCGAATCCACGGCACGTACTAATTACTTTTCGGAGTTAAGAGCGTATTAAATTGTTAATTATCGCTTGCTAATCGGTGAAGGAAAACATCGTGAGGAAACCTGCATATCTGAGAGTTCTCTATGGTGTTCTCGAAAGACATGTGCGTGGTGGACTATGGCCTTACCCTTCTCATAGTGAGAAGAGGCCCGTGCCCAGCAGTGGGATAGTATAAAGGGCTGATGATAAATGATGAATGAACCAGCATTCATCCTGATAATAGGCTAATCACATTTATTTTCTCCAACAAAAACCTCCATTAAAGCTAACTGGCAATATGTGGGTGGATAGATTGTCCCAAATACGACTTTTTACTTCACCTTACGACTAATTTAACCCTATAAAACAATTAGAGGACGTAGTCCGAACTTTTTAAGCCATTCGGCGGCAGTTTTTCTGAACGTCGCCTATATTAAGGGCCTGCGCACACTTAGCGAAGCGAAGCACAGCGCATATTTCACTGTCAAACTATTATCGATATACATATATAGACTCGCACGTCTGTTTCCCGAAGGGGTAGGCAGTGGCTACCGCCATTTGCAACGATCCTGACATCTCCCTCTTGCTTCATTCACTCTCCTCAAACTTCTCATGCATCCTCTTCGGTTTAGGGTACTTCTAACCGGTCCTTTTTACCTCATATCAATGTTAATAACAAGCACGCACCATCAGAATCAACCATTATGTGATAATTGATATTGGACTTTATGAGAAAGACAATATCTAATGTCTATAATAGTTCGACAGAAAACATACTAACACTCACATACTCTACATTGCGCTTCGCGTTATGGACGGTGGCCTTTAAGATCGGCACATATCTGACGGAAGATGCGTCGAACGTATCTTCGGTCGCGTCTATTCCGTCAAATTAGACCTGCTACATTACGCGTCTAGCCAGTTTCTGCGTTCAGCAACTACAGTGCGGTTGCTTTGTATGACATTTAATTTTAAAACGTCTCCCAACGCTTCAGTCAAAATTCACGTGGTGCGTGGTATGCGCGACGTTGACCGATAATGCGTTGACGGAAACGGAACAGACGCTGTACGCTCGACGTACTAACGGATCATCGGTCAGTTGTGAAAGGTTGAATGTTTTGCTATATATTTGTATGTTTTGGCGTTACGCGACCGATAAAACGCGACGCATCTTCCGTCAGATATGTTCCGACCCTTACTCGCCTTGGTCGGTCACTAAGGTGCCTTTGGCTTAGCAAATAGATTAGTCTAATACACCAAATATGCATCCCATATAACTTGATTTGCACCGACCACTTAAGAAAATGTGTGTGCACATTTTGTAGAGTGGTCGTTTCGCGAATCAATTTTGGATTATTGCGTCATTTAGATTTTACGATGCGTAGTTTGATTTTGCTCGCAAGTATGAACGCTATAGCTGGGGTTCGGTTCTTTTGTTTGACATAACTTTATGGTTTGCAGTCAAATAATATCAATTGACATATTCTAGGTTGTACCAATGAATACGGATTTAAATAGAAGCGCAGTTCTTAAGGATTTCGTGTGCTGATTCCAAGTGGAGACTGTCTCCAGTTTAGTTCGTAGTTGGCGGCGCTGGCGTCGTTCTCCGTCTCTCTTGCTCTCGTAGTTAAGATACACAGGAGGAACGTTCGTCTCTCTTGCTCTCGTAGAGACAGCTGTCACAGCGCAACTGCCACGCCACCAAGCGCCAATTTGGGTCATAGAAAGTTTGTCTTCAGAGCGCCCATAGGAAATGCGCCTCTATGTAAATATCTGAGCTTTTTGGTTGTACATACCAGAGTAAGCCATAGACTGAAGCTTCTTTCTTATGGTTAGATGATAATGACATTTATTTAGCTACGATTCAGATATCTTATACTTACTAATATATAAAGCTGAAGAGTTTGTTTGTTTGGTTGAACGCGCTTATCTCAGGAACTACTGGTCTGATTTGAAAAATTCTTTCAATGTCAGATAGCCCATTTATCGAGGAAGGCTATAGGCTATATAACATCACGCTATGAGCGACGGGAGCGGAGCAGTAGCCTTAAATAACGCGGGTGTAATCACGGGCATATGGCACATGGCATATACTAATATTCAGGAACTGAACTGGAACGTCGGACATGGATCATAATTTTTGTGCTGGATAGCTCTTTAAATTTGTCGAGGAAGGTTCATCATCAGCCTTTAACAGTCCACTGCCGGACTAGGCCTCTCCTTTGAAAGAAGGAATTGGCCTACTATACCACGCTGGCCAAACGGGTTGGTATAGGGTTTGTATCATGTTTTCCTTCTCTTACAGTGCTGTTCTCTGCATAATATGGTCCCTCTGTCGGCTCTTACGACACCCACGGGATGATATGGGGTGGTGACATTCCGTATTCTTAATTCGTCACCACACGGAAACGAGGAAGGTTATAGAGTATGTAACCTCAAGCTATGAGTGGAACCGCGGGTTCACCTAGTCTTACATAAAAAAGGTAAGCCCATATTGCATGTTGTTATCAAGGTTGTACTATCGGCCTATAGCAGGTTCTAGTCTGGAGTCTTTTTAGGCATATGAAATATGTAATTATATGTTTAACATGTTGGCGACCAAATAAACATAAAAATAATGTCCCATACATTTTTAAGAAGAGTGCGTAGTTGCGTTAAGAGATGTGAGCTATTAACAAAATATTATAAACTTGCTTGAAAGCGAAAGTTCTTTAACACTACTTACAGTATTACCTTCAAAGGTCGGTGCCACGATGGACAGACACCAATTTAGACCCAAATGTTTAAACCAAGTGTCTATTGAAGTGACAATGGATTTCTTTTGGATAATCCAAGCATTGGATTTGGAATTGGAGTCGTCCCTAGCGGCAACGACTTTTTATTTCGTTTATGATATTCTTGATATTCTACCACATACACACATCACCATCTAGTCCTAAACTAAGCAGATTTGTACTGTGGGTACTAGATAAAGGATAAACATACATATACTTTTTTTTTGTAAATACCTACATACATATTATATATAGAAACACCCAGACCAAGACAAACATCCATGTTCACGCACACAATGACTTGAGCGGGAATCGAACCCGCGACCTTCGGCGTAGCAGTCGCTTACACTCCCGCTGCGCCAACCGGTCGTCTTATATGTCGTTTATGCTGTGTCATGACTTGTCCTTCGTAATAGATCGACAGAGTTAAGCAACCTTTACAATCTCTATTTTGATAGCTGACCATTGGCGCATTTACGGCCCGGTCACGGCCTACAGCGGCGGGCGGCAGCGGCGAGCGTTTTCGATATACATGGCGCGTTTACTGTGACGCGGCGTGCGGCAGCCCCAGAGTAAACGCGCCATGTACATCGCCCCTGCCGCGCCGCTCGCCGCTTAGACCGACCTCGTGATCAGGGTCTTAAAGCGCTTCCGTGCTTCGGCAATAAAATTGTCAGTCATAGTTTTTGTCCCAGGACAGAAATCATAAACATCGTTACCAAACAAACAATCTCTTTAGATTTATAGTATTTGTATAGATAAGACAATTTCTGTCACGATTTTTGGCAACTGATAGAAAAACATTCTAGTAGTTAAATGGATGTTGTGGTCTTGTGGAATTATTTCTTGGCTTTTCCAGATCACTTATTTACAAAGATGATTGGCCACTTGATACGACACGACAACTTCTTCAAAATAATACTGGAAGGCAAAATAGAAGGGAGATGAGGAAGAGGACGGCCTCGATGTACCTGTGTGACAAGGCTGAAGGAAAAAGTTGAAGTCGGGTCGTATCAAGAGGTCAAAGAAAAGGCAGAAAACCGAAGCCAATGGCAATTGCTCCACCGGCAAGAGCTACCTAGCTGTTAAATGGAAGAGAGAAGGTATCTAGCTAGTATTCGAGCATAGCAATAATGACTATACTCTTAAATTAAAGCAATCAGAAATTTTTCGAGCAAAAAATATTATCTTTTAAAAAACATTTTTCAAGAACATGCAACAAACGTGCGTAAAAGTATAATATAACCAATCAAGTTCAAATTTCGTTCAGAAATCATTCAACCATTAACGCAATAATACTTGATATTACAATACTTTGATGTTCAATATTGCATTTCATCTAAATTAACGAGAAAATAATAGAAAACAAACATCGAAATGAAAATATGCAACAATGACTTTTGTTTTATTTGTTTTATCCTGGTTAATGCAGCATGAATACAAAGGCTTAATTTAAATTAAGTTCAAATTGTTAAACATTTTGCTGTACTGTTTTTAATAATTACAATATCATACCAGGTGTAACAAGACCCTTAACGAATAATGACATTCCATGTTGTACCAATCACTACGAACATTTTTTACTTCGGCACCATACCTGGGAAATTACTGGTTCAGGAGATATTGAGGCTCAAAGTTGGTATGGATTTTTTCTAATTAGGTACAAAATCGATGCATTTACCTAGCCAATATGTTCTTTAGATGCCCTATGACCCCATTGCTAATTAGGTATTTCGAGCATTGCACGCGCGCTTTTAATTGCGGTTTAAAAAATGGGAAAACTTTAAAAAAAAAAGTTTCTCAGGTATTATTTTTGGTTAGTATGACTTGGCATGATGTCCACAACGAGAAGACTTCGGTTTGGTGATAGGTCTTGTGATACCCTGTATATCAATAATTAAATTATAAAAAACCGGCCAAGTGCGTGTCGGGCCACGCGCAATTTAGGGTTCCGAAGTTGCCATTATTGATAATAACTTCTGTTTCACATGGGACTAAAAACGGGCATCTTTAAGATTAAGCCAGCGCTTCAAATGTAAACTCACAGAAATAGGTATTTATAAGTTAACCGACGATTACTCGTAAACTAGTGATGTCTACTTAGCCGTGATAGTTTTCCTTTTAAATTCGTTATATGTACTACATTTGTGATTTTTTTCACCTCTTCCACATTAATAGTTTAGCCGGCAGAGGGGGGGGACACTTGAGTCTAACAATTTTTTTCACTTCAGAGCTTGATATTTGACAAACCAATCACTTGATCGAAAAATGATTTGAGCAAACTAATAATATTTTTTTAAAACCTATTCAATGATACCCCACACAATGGGGTACTCAACCAAAAAAAAATTCAACCCCACTGTATATGTAGGGGAGATACTCTTAAAAAAAATATTTTCCTTAATTTTATTCTATAGTTTTGTTGCAATATTGTATGTCTATATTCATGTCAAATATCAGCTTTCTAGCACCAGGCGTCTTTGAGCTAGGCTGCGGACGGACAGACGGACGGACATGACGAAACTATAAGGGTTCCTTGTGGACTACGGAACCCTAAAAACGAACAAAATTATATTTGTATACTAAAATTAAAATAAGGCGAAAATTTAAAAAAATAATGGCGTTCGCCATAAATATTATCGTAAGACATGTGAAGTCCGACGCCCAAGCAGCACTTAATTATCGTGGCGGACTGTGACCAAACCCAATAACGAGAAGAGGGCTGTGCCCAGCAGTGGGACAATTTAAATACAGAGCTGATAGGCATCACTACATAAAAAGAACAAAGTCTATCTTCTGTCTGTTTGTCCATATGTATGCTTAAATCTTTAAAACTACGCAACAGATTTTAAAGCGGTTTTTTTTAATAGATGGAGTGAATCTAGAGGAAGGTTAAATGTATAGTACATGCCTAGTAAGCATTGCATCCGTGCGAAGCTGGGGCGGGTCGCTAGTTATATACAAATAAAAATCGATGTAAATTGATTCTTGCAATCAATTTACATCGATATGATCAAGCCATATGTTTAAGACGTTTTTATTTTAACACAATTTTTTATGTTCGCCTTAAGACGCCATATTGCATTTGATGTGACGTCATAATATAGCCTATAAACTGGTAACGATCACAATTCTATTAATAAAACCTCATTTGTAAAATTATAATGGGTAACTAAGATGACATATTAAAAACAGATGAACATATATACATACTATATGTCATAGTGGTAGAAATTATAATATTCGGTAATAAAAAAAGAAGAAAAAAAAAAACAAATTGTTTTAAAGGCAACAAGAATCTGCATAAGGACACATATATAATAGCAATCAAGGCCCTAGATGCCCACCTCTGTAAAGATCTTAAGTAGCAGATAAATTTAAAATTGGTACGAACTTTTTACGAATTATCTGTCGATTGGATTTAATAGGAACTTACTCGAAATGTTATATGATATATACAAATCGCGATAGTTTAAAATCAGTTTAACAGGCACTTACTAGAGAGCGGTAAAACTAGCCTTCAGTCTTGTATATTATCCACTTTCATTTCTAGATGAACCTAATTTAGTAATCGATAGGAGCAAATTGTATTTTTACCTAGATTCCTTACTACTAGATTCCTTACTAAGACGTAAGTGGATGCTCCTATTACACAAGATTCACATTGGAAGGCTGCTACATTGTAAAAGTATTATGTATGTTCCTATTTACTATTTACACGTAATTAATTACAATGTGAAACAGTTGCAGCTCCTTACAAAAAACAAAATATGTACCGTAACACTGCGATTAAAAAGAGTGGCCACGAGTTTTATTGCCCGTTCTTTCCCGTGGTGCAACCTATGGCATTGCGACCGAGGCAGTAAATGAAAATGGAGAAGCATTAAGTATTTTACTAAAAAAAAATAACGTACATAAGCGTCACCTTATGACCTAGATGAATAAATGATTTTGACTTTGACTTTTTGACTGTTTTTAATCCATATCGAACTAAAACATGATTTCGGATTACTTAAAGCAAACACAATATTACTTTCGATATTAAAGTCTGACATTTTTCTGCTGTATGAGTTTTAATTACATTTAACTGTTGAAACGTAACTGCTAACAAAGCGAATAACTTTTCCGAAAGTATTTTTAATTGCGAACAATCTCAACGTTTTATCGAAGACAACTTTTATTTTACGTGTCGGGAGAATCTTATGTCATCACTTGGAGCACGGTAATATAATCTAACAGTATTGTAACTCGGCCGTCTTCGTGAGTTATATACCTACCAGACGCGCCGTATACGAGCTGCGGCACGATCGTGGCTGTGGGTATTCTTGGCACAGTCCGCACAGTCTAATGGGTACTCTGCTCAAGGCGCGTAGGTATAACTCGATTTTCGTGCGTTTGTATGGAGTTACAATACTGTTAGATATTATTACCGTGCTTGGAGTTTTCTTAATTTTTCTCATTAATTATTTTAATCTAAAGTCTGCCTCCGTGGTCCAGTGGATAGCGTATGCGACTGCTGATCGGAGGTCCCGGGTTCGATTCCTGGGTCGGGAAAAAGTGTTACTGGGTTTTTCGGAATACTCAGTAGCAGCCCGGAATCTGGTGATGCGCCCGGTAACGGCAATAGGTTCGCCCCCTATTAATAGGACCTAAAAATTCATGGCGAAATGTGGGTGTAATATTTACACATCTGCCCACCCCTTCAGGGATACAGGCGTGAGACTATATAAATAAATAAAAATATATTAATATCCTGTGTGATTTTAATATCCTGTTAGAACTCGCGTATGATAATCTGATCCGATTCTAGACAGAGTCTGTAATATGGAAACCAAGTAATTGATAGGCATACTTTAACATTCTTACCAAGTAAATATGTACATTGTATAGAGAAAAATACCACCCAAACATCGTCATCACACAAACAATTCTTCTGAGTGGGAATTGAACCTACGACCAGCGGCATTCTGTTTTATTTATAACCAAGTAATAAAAATATGTTAACGTTTCTATAGCTTCAACATACGTCTACAATTAAAAAGTTCTCTGAATCCAAAACAAAGACAAGTAGCTGATCTAAAATGTCTAACAATAAAATAACTTTACACCAAACGTAAATAAAACAGCTTAAAATAGACTTTAGAAATATTATATTTCTACCAACGTAAGTTTATTTTATCTTCATACCTAGTCGTTTGGATAACAAGTCTATACGTATTAAAAAACAAAAAATAATAATACAACTAGCAGATGACAACACAAGGCTTCAGACAAAGAAAAACCAATTACATCTCTTTGTCATACAATTATTGTTTACGTTCGAATGCAGTTCAAATTAAAGTAAAACAAAAATATAGCCTTGCTCACTCAGGCTTCAAGCCTACGGATGAAAAGGCTTACTATTCCGAGGTATAAAGGACTTCGTCCTTTGAAGGGTTAGAGTGTACGTATTTTTTCGTAGACGCTTGTAGCAGTCTGTAGCGTCGACGTAGCCGCTCGTTGAGGGTAATCGTTTTGACAGTTAAGCTAAGTCTATTTGGTGGGTAGTTGGATTTTAATGATGGTAAAGGTCTTTTTGGTGTAACGGAATAGTGTGACGATTGGTGAGGTCTATCTGATGGCACTTCTTACTTATTTTTATTAAGTTAGAGATAAGTAAAAAAATATTTTAGTAATAAAACATATTAGCGATATGCGAGTGAAATACTTTGAAAGCTGTTTTGTCTTTTACCAATGTAGAAACACAGAGAGAGAACTGACTGTCGCTCTACTGTGTAAATAATTATAACAAGATTCTTATCCTTTGGTGATAAAAGAAACATTCAGTCATAAACGCCTGTGCTGTATTGAAATTTGTCGCCGTATAGAGCTTAAGCGGGTGAAGTTGGAAAAGTAAACACGTAAAGAATAATATAACCACCCATCCTTTCTTATTTGACTTGTTTTTGTTTTTTTGTACCTATAGACGAAATATTTAATGAAATTAAATGAAATGAAAATTATTTTTATTTGCAACTCCAATGCAACAATAACAATATAGTGAGAATAGGAAAAAAGAAAAACAGTTTTTGGATCGCAAATAAGGTACCTGCGTCAGTATAACTTGCAGAATCAGTTGAGACTGCAACTCTGAATTCACACAGATTGCAACCACTTGGAAGCATATTTTAATTAAAACATACAGTGGATATCCATTTTACCAACCCTATCTATGCAGTCATCAAAACAAAAAACCTAAACGAAGTCAAAATCCACATTAGACACAAACACAACACTAAATTAAAGAACTAGCTCCGAAATGCCAGCGTTAACAATTAATACCAATTTAGTAGAAACTTTGCTTGTAATTAACACGTACTTCTATACATTAAAGTGAGTTTATACGTTTGTCCAAATGTCACTTGTTAAACAAAATATGTGTGTATACAGATTTTATCGTTTCGTTTTATTCCATTCTTGTTTTGAGCTTTTTAGTACGTTGTTCTGTTAGCTATGAAAATATGATTAAACATTGCGAAGTTCAAGTTATGGTATCGGTTTGTGAGTTTTGTTTGTAGTGTTGATTTTGTATGGTTTAAAGGCATCCGTTTTTGTATATTTGTCTGCGTCGGGTCGGTGGGTTGTGATAGATTTAGAACCACATTTATTGTTAACTTGATCAATGTCTAAAATCCAATAACTTGTCAATTATGTTTTGTTTAAATTGACAAATAGCTGTAGTGAGTATTTATAAATAAAATTGCCTTCTTTGATAAAAAGTAAGAAAATTTATTGTGTCCTGTTCACACATGACCATGCCATTCGATATAATCCTACGTGAGTATTTCTTGTCAATGTGTTTTAGCATTAGCCTCATCTTGAACTGGTGTTACTTGAGAAAGTTTACACGACGCAAAGAATTATTTATTGACTAATTTTTGAAATTTCGTTTTTTAATCAATTAACATCACTAAGTTAATAAATACGATATTTGTGCCAACTGCCAACATATTAAAAACGCTAGTTATATTTACTATGCTTGTGAAGTAAGTATTACTGTATGTTCACCTACGTCCGCCACACTTCAGTGCCGGCTCCGGTCCGTAAACTTTCCGAACGGAGTCAGAATGAGCTCTGTACCATTTTTTCGTACATTTGATGCGAAATTGTTTTGCTGTTAGCTTTTATTTTTTATGAGGTTTTGTTACTACCAGTAACGATCATTCCTTTTTGCTATAAATCATTTGGTAAAACTTGTTTCGAATTCATGATCTACTTAAGATGATGTCTACAAATTTATTGTACACTACAAAAGAATAAGCACAAATATGTGTAAAAGTAAACAATACTAATTTATTTCTGATTTGTGAATCGAATGTTAATATTATTACGAACCGTTTAGTATAGACGAAGTCTGACAGAAATATACCACATAATGCTAGTTATTTTGAAGAGATGAGGACAAGAGATATAAAGATCTAAAATCTTTGATATTTAAAGATATTTGAACAATTCTATCAAATAATAATCTCATGGCTTAAGTACAGACAACGTTGAATTGTTTCAGCATGGCTTAGTACGTATTTAAAACAAACTTATCCAAAAATAACGTGAAGCCAAGACAATCCCTTTTTCGATAACCACTGGCGGCCGAGCATAAAGCCTTATATAATTCCGCCAGAAGTTGTACAATTCCCTCTCGACATTTAAAACGTTTCTTTTTGTAATTATATCAATTTGTTTTAAGTATTTTCTAAAGAAGTTTTTACTTTTTCTTTGCTGGAGAATAATAACTTTTGATCGAAATCTCAAAGTTTAATTATTATCTGATTGTTTCTGCTCTAGTCGTTCATGTAATTTCGCAGATGTTGGTTATATAATTGATACTTGAAAGAGACAAACAATTGTGAGTTGAACAATACTTAGTATGAATAATTGACGATCATGTAATAGGGTGCTATTGCCACGCTCGCTCGGTATTAGCTATAAGTGTAAATCATTATTATTTTTTTGAGTGTAATCCTTACAATATCCAAATGAGATCATTTGTGTATGTTTGACAAAATTACACAAAATGAAAATAAGAAATATATGCAAATAAACGAAAAACAATCTCAATTCGCGCAATTTGGATAATGGATAATTCTCATTTATTTTTCAAAAAATATGATTTACCAATTAAACATTTTGTTGCCAAATGTACAGTCTATTAGTGAAATCGAAAGATCTGTTCATGGAGAAGATATGTTTTATTTGATCCTTGGCTGCAGGCTATATCTTAGGGAAGAATATTATATTCTCAATAATGCTGTATGATAATATAGAGAAATTCTTTAGTCGACAAAAGATTTTTTTTTCTAAATGTACAGCTTATGTCATCGAATGTACCTCATTGGCGTTGACTGGGCTTTATTCGTATACTCGGGCCGTTTCTCGTGCGGCTTCGTTAAGCCGATTCTAGCACAATTAACAATCAAGAATAGGCAAGAAACTTTGCGAAGGGTGCAACTTTAAAGGTTACTTATTTACGAGTTTGTATTTATTTTCTTGTAGTCTTAGATTTTAGAGCGTCTTTATTTAATTCAAATGTCAGTGAATAATTTAAATAATAATAATGCGTGCGTGGATCTCACTATTCAAAAATAATATACACACCTAATAAATGGCACACCTGCTTGAAAAAGAAGAACTATTATCATTGAGATCGATTCGATAAAAGTGTAATAAAAAGTAGATTTGCATAAAGGAAAGAAAACTATTCATTCTATTGCACTTGTTGCGCAGAGATCTACACCAGGAGCGAAAAAAGCATTGCTTTTTTAAATAAAATTTTACTGCATTAGCGAGCAAAAATATAGTAAAATGTGCTTCAGAGGTTTCTCTCAAGACTCCGATACAGAAATCAAATAGGCTTCTAGCGTACCGTATGTAGCGCACATAAACTGCGTAGTGGTTTATTGAGTACAGTTGTGCCAGCTGTTCAGACACACTACAGATTTATTGGATACGATACGCGCAAGCGTGACTTCGATAGATTTCCCAGGTTGTGAAACGTTTTTAACGTGGTAAGGATATATGAGGCAGATAAGATTTTACGAAAAGCTATAAATATTTTAGGTACAGCACTTACCTAAGAATCTCTTTGATAAGATAAGCCAGTCCGAAAACGAACGGACTGTAATGTATAAAAAGACAGTATAGGTATGTACTGAAATAAACGTGCTTCAGAGGACAGATTTAACCATCAGGCCTGGCACTCATTAAGATCTCTGACAGTCGTTATATAAGTGGGTTAGGTAGTTAATACATTCATCCTCATCATCGTCATCGGAGCTGTATATAAACAGTCCCACGGGTGGACACGGGCCTCTTCTAACTGTGAAAAGGGCAAGGGCTTAATCCAACAGATACAAAGTAAATAAAAGTAAAACGTCCCTCACTGATCATCCTTTACAAGACATGAAACTCTACCTACATTGCCGTTAATTTTTTAATATGGCCACGAATTCTGGGTCACAGTAACAGTCTGCAAATAAATATTTAACCAAAATATCTCACGGGGCCAGACCTCATTGCTAACACGGTTTCGGCGCGAAAATAGAGAATCGATATCGGACTAACTGATTTACAAATAACTGGCACAAAACGTTGTGTGCCTACTATGTTACTATACGTTGTGTCTGCGATATAGTCAAGGGATTTATTTTTGTACTATAAGTCAAAGGAGGATTGTAAAGAGCGTATGCTATGGTTTGGTTTATATGTGTTGATGTCAAGGCATATTATTTTGACTATTATACAAGGCATATTATTTTACGGGCACACCGTGACCGTAGGACACTCAAGGGGTTAAATATAGGAAGTTATAAATCTAGGCACATTTGTGTGCTATTTGTTTATAAAGATTTTTATTTGAAGACAAAAACATGACAATTGCATAAAATGTCTCCTATTCATGTTTTCTACAATGAAAACAAAACATACACGCCAAACTTAAAAGTAATTCTGAAGTCAATCAGACCTGATATTGCTACTCATAAATGTATCGTGAAGAATACAGATGTAATAATTTTTGTACTCAGTGTAGTGAACAATTAAAGTAACATCAAGGATAAAGTTTGCTTCAGCTTTAAGTGGCTTTAAAACCGACACTAGAAACATCGTTCGACTTCACAAAAAGACGAACTTGCAGCTATACTACATGCGATAAAATATTATAATTTAAAGGTCGTAGTTTCGCAGATGTGACATCTAGTGAACATTCGTTTAACAAGATTAGTCTGCAACTGCGCGAGTGACACCTACACTTGATGTATTTTTGTTTAATTAGCTTTCTAGTTAGTTAACAGACTCATGTTAGCTTTAAGGTGCTGGTAGAGTTGAGCATTTACTTGTAACAGAACGTTGTTCGCCGTTTTTGTATTTGTCAAACTGAATAACGAACAAAGGTATCATAGAGCATACATAGAGCCTAACATCGCCAGGAACATTTTCATTGTCTTCCTAGCAAAGGATCAGGAAAATGCTGAAAAGAAAGCAACTGTCCTTTCGTTAGAGTGCTTGATATACAGCTAACCAAAAGGTTTTATTTTTTTGTAATGTAACGCAAAAAAAAAATAACATAACATAACTTCACGCCTTTTATCCCCGAAGGGGTAGGCAGAGGTGTATGACACACCCACACTTCGCCAGTTATGTTTCGGTCCAATGTAATAGGGGGCGGGCCTATTGCCAGCTGGGCACATTGTTAAGCGAGCGATAATTAACATTTTAATACACAAATAACTTCGAAAAGTCAGAGGTGTGTGCCCGGGGTTCCTGGGGATCGAACCTAAGACCATCGTCTTGGCAGTCCGTTACGTACACCACTGGGCTATCGCCGCTAAAAAAAATTCTCATTACAAATGAGTGCTCAAATTTATAAGCACCTTTTGAAGAAGACACCTTGAAGTTCAATGCAGATGAGATGAGCTAAGATGTGATACCCGACATTTGTATATCAGATGTCGAACATATATTTGGGTATGTTAACGTCACATTCCTCTTACAAATGGTTTAAATGGTTCCTTTTCATTTTGCAGATTTAGGCAAAAAATTACATGATTTTGCATCCTATTTTATCGAGATACAATTTTCTAGTTCCTGAATAGTGCTCTCGACATTTTCACGTAGAATAACTATGTAGTTCGCAACACAATAGGCGAACCGAAGCGTTGCAGGCTCCTCCATCCGTGTACTCTAGTTGGTTAGGTTACTTCACACCACTTTACTCAATAATTACAATGATAGACGGTTAGGTTTAATAATGTGAAAAGGGTTACAATTTTTTATGCTAATTCTTTTTATAAGTACCTAGTAAAAACAAATAAAAGTTTAATTGTGATGTCTTCAAAATTAGCGTAGTTTGTAAGAAACTTTAACCCCTCATTTATTTCTTTTGAGGAGAAATGTCATGAAAGTGAGACACCAATAAAAAAATTATGCTTCTGCATCTGTTATTTATGCTCTGCTATAAATAACAGGTCACTCAAAATATTTTTTTTATTAATATATGTACATACATACATATATACAGAATCATTAGACTGCCTCCGTAGTCCAGTGGATAGCGTATGCGACTGCTGATCGGAGGTCCCGGGTTCGATTCTCGGGTCGGGCAAAGGTGTTACTGGATTTTTCCGAATTCTCAGTAGCAGCACGGAGTCTAGTAATGTGCCTGTTACCGTTACCAATAGGCTCGGCACCTATTACGTGGGACCAAAAAAAAATTCATGGCGAAGTGTGGGTGTAATATTACACCTCTGCCTACCCCTTCGGGGATGCAGGCGTGAGTATATAAATAAAATAAAATAAATAGGTATAGAATCATATTTTGGCCATCAAACCTTTCTACAGCTTTT
Organism: Euclidia mi; assembly: GCA_944739405.2. NCBI lineage: Eukaryota > Metazoa > Arthropoda > Insecta > Lepidoptera > Erebidae > Euclidia > Euclidia mi. The sequence continues at coordinate 2,331,286 of OX123186.2, read as the reverse complement.
CCACCAACCAATCTAATCGAAAGCAAGATGAGATGTGCAAAGATGTATTTGTTATAACTACCAACGTCGAGTATCGTTTAGCAAATGTTACGTGGGTCACAAGAGTCGATTAAATGTCAGACGATTTAGTAACAGCATCCATTGGCGCAGTCATTAACATGCAATCATTAATCTAGGCGAGCGATACATAAGTGAAGTTAATGGTCCCCAGGTTGACTCACACTTAGGACGCGCTACAACCTATTTGGATTAATCATACGAACTTTCCTATCATTCATTTGCCTGATGGCCCAGTTGTTATTTACCCTGACTGCTAAGCTGAAGATCATAAGTTTGAATCCATTCTAGAAGAAAGCTTTGTGAGCACAAATCAGATGTGATGTTACTCGCAGTTTTGCCCGCACAAAGCTTTCAATTCGTATTTAACCCCGTTGGGATTAAATATTACATATCTTTCTAAGTTTCGTCAAATTTTATATGTAAGACAGGATTTTGATATGTAAGACAGGACAAGTGATTATAATACATCCATACATACATAAAATCAAAAATCAAAAAATCAAAATCAAAATCATTTATTCATCTAGGCCACAAAGTGACGCTTATGAACGTCAAAATTTAAGTTAATTACTTAATGATTCTACATTTACATTTACTGCCACGTTCGCAATGCAATAGATAGAACCACGAGAAAGAACGGGCAATAAAACTCATAGACTCACGCCTGTTTCCCGGAGGGGTAGGCAGAGACTACGGAACACCATTAGCAACAATCTTGACATACATCTCTTGCTTCATTCACTCCCATCAAGTTTCTCATGCATGCTCTTCTGTTGATGTCTCCAATTCGGCCAGAGAACGTCCGCCTAGGTCTTCCCCTTTGTCCTGTCCCATTCACACTTGCCTTATATATCTTCGTCAGACTATCGTCATCCATCCTCTCCATGTGCCCAAACCATCTTAACATGCCTTTCTCAATGCTTGTCACTAAATCTTCTTTTACCCCACACCACTCTTTGATCACACAATTCTTTACTCTGATGTGTTTATAATATGTCGGTATTATATCATATGAATACCATATGATCGTATTATAAAAGTAATTCATGTTGTTTATTTCAAAAATATATATATCTCACTCACTCTCCAAGAACTGCACTATTTGCTATCGAAAACGTGCGCAGCGCTCCTACAAGACAGTTCACTTCGGTAAGTCAAGATATGCAAGGTTACTAATATACAGGTGGATATCCCCGCATTCAAGATGCCTCCACGTGTCAAAACTATTAAACCGCACATTCATAACCAGCTGCTCACAATAGTCTTCAAGTAATTAACACCACTTGTCAAAGTGCTAGTGCCGTTGGACCCGTATCTCGAAGGTTCCAGGCGGCCGCAGTTATCAATAGTTCTGCACAATGAACGTCCGACTCGACAAGTTTACCGTCGTTGCTCCAAACTTGGAGACAAATGAGACTGGTTTGTGTACGACTAGCTTGGATCGTGGCTTCGTTTATTCTAGTGGTAGCTTACTTCCATACACGTATATTTTATGTAAACTATGTTATTACATGTATACCTCACTTTTCTCCGATATTTCAACTGACTTTCATCGGTCCAATTTTGAAATCGGTTAAGTATTCTTTGAAATTCATTTCAATTGATATTGAATGACTATGGATAGGTAGTTGTCCGTGTGGTGACGGATAAAGAATACGGAATGTCACCACCCCATATCATCCCATGCGTGTCGTAAGATCCGACAGAGGGAGCAAATTATGCAGAGAACAGCACTGTAAGAGAAGGAAAACTTGATACAAACCCTATACCAACCCGTTTGGCCAGCGTGGTATAGTAGGCCAATTCCTCCTTTCAAAGGAGAGGCCTAGTCCAGAAGTGGACTGTTAAAGGCTGATGATGATGATGATGATGACTATGTATACTAGACCACGCTCCCTTTACATGTGGTATACTTAATTAAAAACCAAGCCAACCATTTATAAGACATTTCAATCGTTTGGTATGATAATGTATTATTGATGGTGAAATGTTAATTCTATATCCCTAGCTAGAGTATTAAATAAAACTTAGAAGATTTACTATAAATATGTATGACACCCATATAACATGAACTTCAAGTTTTACTGCAAATTATATTTTTATTCCGCTATCACACCCCACATGCAAAGATAAAAATTAAATATAAAATTGACCACATTTTCGTCTACTACCAATAGTTTTTCAACTACTGCCATAACCGTACGAATAAAACCGTTATTTAAACCAACTGCCAATTCGAAGCAAGTTGCGCACGTTAACTGTCGAAGTGCAGTTCAATTCGATATTATTAGAATGGAAAGACGTTACGCATTCCAACATGTCTAGACGTCATTACACCAACACCTACGGTATAAATATTGAATAGTTCAACCTGTTCAAAGGTTTTCTAAACCTAGGTAAGCCGAAACTAACGTACGAATTTTCTTCAGAATTTTCTGTATATGTACTGATTGTGTATCTATTTTCAGAAAGACGAATTCAGTACTAAAGTATTTTTCCAAAAATCACGTAAAATATGAGATACATATTTCATATTTTTTGGGGAGATCATTTAAATAGATGATTACGGGATTATAGTTTAAATAAAGACTGTTCATAAGTGACGTTACTTGTGAACAGTCCAACGGGATATAATATATTACTAGAAGATGTCCGCAGTTTCGCCCGCACATCTATTTTATCCGTTTCATCTCAATCTTGAAGGAATTCTGGGAAATTCCTTCATCTGCACCTCTCCAGTCCTCAAAGAACCTGCCAAATTTCAACTTAGTTAGACAAATATTTACCTACATGTTTTGGAGAAAATCGTGAAACTTCTGTATTCTTAATTAACTTTGATTGCAGTCTCTATTATAATACACATACATACATAGACTCACGCCTGTTTCCCGGAGGGGTAGGCAGAGACTATGGAACGCCATTTGCAACGAACCTGACATACCTCTCTTGCTTCATAGACTCCCATCAAGTTTCTCATGCATGCTCTTCTGTTTAGGGTACTTCTCACCTGTCCTGTTTTTAGGATATCTCCAATCTGGTCAGAGAACGTCCACCTAGGTCTTCCCCTTTGTCCTGTCCCATTCACACTTGCCTTATATACCTTCTTTTTCAGTCTTTCGTCATCATATAATACACAAAATCACGTTAACTTGCTTGGGAAACGAAGCTTGAATCAACACAGAAATCATTACTTACTCAAAGGTTTGTAAAAGCCTACGCCTTGTACAGATATACGTATATATTGAATATATCAAGGAGTCTTTTACATGAAAGTGAGCACGTTTCCACCGTTCAAGTCCTACTATCTGATTGATAGAATATATAATATAATTTTTCATTCCATAAACAGAATACTTACGTCTTCAAATAGCTTATATCGGCTTGAAGGAACTTGGAACACCTACGATGTTCTTGATTATTTTTCATTCCATAAACAGAAGACTTACGTCTTCAAAGCTTATATCGGCTTAGGAACGTGGAAAACTTGCTAACGATGTTATTGAAAAGAGTTGACTGATATGAAAATAATTTAAGCTCACTGTAAAAATAACTTTTATGCTTTATAAGATTTAGTGATTTGGGTTTAGAAGATTATTTTCGTAGTATAATTATATTAAGCAGTTTTTAGTAACATTATGTTATATAAGTGTCCGTGTGGTGACGGATTAAGAATACGGATTGTCATCACACCATATCATCCCATGGGTGTCGTAAGAGCCGACAGAGGGCGCATATTATGCAGAGAACAGCACTGTAAGAGAAGGAAAACTTGATACAAACCCTATACCAACCCGTTTGGCCAGGCGTGGTATAGTAGGCCAATTCCTCCTTTCAAAGGAGAGGCCTAGTCCAGCAATGGACTGTTAAAGGCTAATGATGATGATGATGTTATATAAGTGAGGCCTTCAAAGTGCCATAATTGGATTTAATATCTGGATCAGAGTAAATATTAAGTAAAATCTTACGTTATAGATTTCTTACTTATATGATGGACTCAAATAAAGTTGCTCTATTGAATAAAAATACAATTACGTGGGCTAAATGTTACCTATTGAATTTTACGAACAGAAAAACTATTTGTGAAAAGCCTTTTAGGGTGCGTCCATATCTCACGAGTTCGCTGCGAATGTGTCGTACGAGTGCCAATTGTGCGACATACGCACACAACAGTTATTGTCTATTGTCATGTGCTTTTAGCACGTAACTTACATGTAAATCAAGCGCGTTGAAGCTAATCTGAGGAGTCAAATAACATCGTGCATATATTATGAAATATCTGACTATGTAGAGATGTATACATGACCTGCGTTGGAAGTTGTCGCGCTAGACAGACATGAGGTTCATTTGTGGCGCAGCATAAGGATTGACGCACCCTCAGGCCTTTCTTATTACCTCATACCCAAACGTAAAAGACATCAATACATAATAGAAACATATTTGCCTTAAGAAATTTGATAGACTGTCTATTTAATGATTCATAAATGCTTAGAAAGCACCAGAAGAATCAAATGACCTCAACATCGACAGTTCAAGTTTACCATTGCGTCATTCCAAACACCGTAATGAATGGACAGACACCCTTATATTATGAGTGTAGACACAACAATTCATACAGCTCTATTTGCTAGCGGTATATCAGTTTCATTCTGTATTTATTTATTTGCTACAATATAATAGATATGTACAGCTAGTGTTTATAAATACGAACGGTTTATTATTTTTGGAATTGAATAAAAGACGCTTGTGAATATTTGAATAACTTATTTTAAGCAGCCATTATGTCATATATTTAGAATACAAATTTAAGGGTCACCCTGAAACCTGACTTTATAATAATAATATAATATTGATTGAGTACTGTAGTTATGAAGACTGATTTTAAGTGGGGAATATTCATGCCTTTGCCTAAGGATCAAAGCAGAGGGCAGATGGGTATGTCATTCTTATAAATATCGAGAGTGTAATATTAGAGGGAAAAGTACCGATTATGGAATACGTCCCCCATGTGGAATACATTCCACATTGTATTTTCAAATCTAAGTGCCCAGAATATTTCAAAATTTGGGGATTTGATAATATTAAATTAACTTTGGATATAGTCCATAATTTTTACTTTTAATATATTAAAACAAAAATTTAAATATTCGCGACGCTTAGTCTTCGAAATATAACGTATCCCATGTAAGGAACGTATTCCATATTTGGTACCTTTCCTCTACACCTCTGCCTACCCCGTCGGGGATACAGGCGTGAGTCTATAAAAAATATCGCTGTGTTCCTCATTGTTTATGGCATACGCCATAAATAACGAGGAACACAGCGATATTTTTACGGATTTGATCCAGCATGCAGCACTTTCACCATAGTCACGAATCCTTCTTACTCTTGGCTCAGAATAACTGTCATTAGTTGTAGGTATTTGCTTTTGTCACCCATTATACATTAATAGCTTTTGCCAGAGGATATGTCCTATATTAATGTAATAGTTATCTAGGACTTTAGTTTATTTTCTTAAATGTTTAAGTGAAACTACTATTAAGATCGAGTAACAAATTGCTTAAAAATTACGTTTATTGTATGGGATCCCCTCTAGTATTTTTATTTTTAGTATTCGTTGTTTTAGCGGCAACCGAAATACATAATTTGTGAAAATTTCAGCTCTCTAGCTATCACGGTTTATGAGATACAGCCTGGTGACAGACAGACGGACAGACAGACAGACAGACAGACAGACAGCGGAGGCTTAGTAATAGGGTTCCGTTTTTTACCTTTTAGGTACGGAACCCTAAAAATGAATTATATTTTGGAAAATATAATAATCTTCATTCTTTCGTGGATTAGTAGTTTGAAGTTAGCAAGACATTTTTATTGCACAATAAGATTTGTCAGTAGCCGAATATAACTTATTTATGAAAATTTATCAAAATTGCAAGATTAACGTATTAAACCAACAGTTTGTAAGCGAAACACGTTTTGATACATGCAGTATGCAGGGAGATTTCAATTCGTAATATTCACTTCAATGAAATACTCGCCTTAAATCATATGGACTGACTAGAGGACGCCAGCAGCTACGCCTGCATTTTTTTTTATTTACCCGTTTTGGCCGATCCCGTGGGAATTTCGGAAAATCCCTTCTTAGTGCACCCCTACGGTCCCCAAGGAATATACATGCCAAATTTCAGCTTCCTGCGCCCAATAGTTTCGGCTGTAGCGTGTCTGTCAGTCAGTCAGTAACGCAAGGATTTTATATATTAAGATTTTCTTTTGAGTTTTCGCTTTGCGATGATTTTATACTCATTAATCATTACATAAAGAGAAAACTACGTATCTCGTTAAAGAAACTGCATAGGGAGCGATACGATTGCACGTGAACAAATTGTAATAGTTTGAAAATATTTATAAGTAAAACTAAATTTTCACTCGAGATTTTAACCAAACATATTACTTGAGACTTGAGAGTTACATACTGATGTCTTGGTTATCACTAGCTAACAATTCACGTCATTACATAGGAATTAGGCCCATAACGTATTCACTAAAGCGTTAAGCCATACAATTTGCGATCTCTGCTTACAATAATTAACCCAGGCAGTCTAGGTATAAAAAATATATCCAGCCAAACTCTTATTGATATAAATAGCCGAATAAACGCTTAGTTTAAGGAATTTCAAGACTCCAAAATCACTCTGTATTAAAAAGTGTCCTAGTTAAAAGAGGGTTGTTAGCAGGGAGGCTCCACTAATGCCCTAATATTTTTTGTTGACAAGAAAAAGGGTTGTTACACAAGATAAATGTCGCCGTTAGCCTGTGAATTCACCTAACGTTAAGAATTAAATTGTGGTTTTAAAGTGCTGTTTTAACTTTTTTAATTAAGCAGTGTCCAGGTGTAAAAATCTCGAGAGCAGGGATTGTAGTAAAACTTAGTACCTACTTAAGATGTTTTCAGTGTGATTATGGATAATATTTTATTATGATAGTTCTGTTATAATTAATGTTAGTCTAAGAGATTGGCAACTGGCAATTTAAAAAGTATGTTCACTGGCATTAAAATATTCAATCCTTTTTATTAAGTAGTTGCCAGATTTTATGCGACTTTATGATGCCGGTGCATGTTCAAAGGTCTAATATTTCGTTAGACAAAGTGATTTATGCGTAGTCATTTGATTAGTATAAACCATGGGGTCTCATTCCTTAGAACGTTTTCCGTCATTCTTAACTCTCTCAACAGATGGCTTTACTAGTATCGATTGTTATTGATGACTTGCATGCATAAATGATAAATAAGAAAATACAGTTCTAAAATATGATATTTATTAATTAAAAAATCCCTTTATTACGATTAAATAAAAAAATGAAACATTTAATTGAATATGAATATTTTTGAAAAATATGATGTGCACTTCGTTGCTCTGGTGGCCAAAATACGTACTAGCTTGTAGTAAAACGTTACAATGAGTTAACTTTCACTCGGCATTCATAGATGGCGCTTTTACATATGTATATATTTATTTTTATTTAATTTGGTATTAATCTGTAGATGGTAAAATAAATAAATATTTATTAAATAAACATCAAATATTTGAAAAAGTAAGATATTATGTTAACCAATGAACGGCCATGAGCATTTATTTAAAAAAATACCTGTATAGGTACCTAGTCACAGATAAGACAATACCAGTAACCTAGTCGCGCGATTGCGTTTTGTTTTTACATTTAAGTACGTAAAAGTAGTGTAATTTAAATTTTATACATAATAACAACTTACTGTGTTTGTAGTAGTATTATATAATAAATTTTCATAAATTATGTTAATCAATATGCGTCTTACATTTATAGGTACCTACCTATAGTCTGTTCAAGATACGAAAAAATAAAATGTAAACAAACCATAAAATGGTTCTTTTAATGTCGCCTTCGCAACAAAAGTAGATTTAAGTTAAATAGGTACTCCAAGCGAAAGATGCAGTTAGTTTTACAAAAATACGCCTGTCCCTTCAATTCATAAATGATACTGTATATTTTTTACCTTTTATTTTTTTCGTAGGTATCTTGAACAGACAATAGCAACTAATAAACAGTTGATGTTGAGTATGTTGTAAATCAAGCTAATGAAAAAAACAAAACGCATTTTTAAACTTTGATAGCCGACTTCTCTAGAAGTCTAGAACAAATTTTTCCTATAGGTTCCCGATAGGTATAGTATTAAATTTATCTATGCCGATAGTCATGACTTCATGAGTCGCACAATTGCAAAATCGCGTACCAAGTACACCAAGTGCGTCTCTATAAAAATACCAGGGTCGAAAACCAGGTATCAATATACTTGCAAGTTTTTGGGCACTCGAGTATAGAAAACTTCGTGTGACGCCCTGGTAATGCAAGTTTGTATTGAAAAATAAACCTTATCATAATACTAGTAAGGATGTTTATCACAAAATTAGGTAATGGACTTTTCTAAATACTTTCATGGAAATTTATTCCTTACTACCATATATTTAAGGAACTTTGTCGCGCAAAACCTTGCAAGTTTTATATTCCTGAGTACTCAAAATACTTTCAAGTATTTTAGTGTTTTGTGCGATAAAGTTCCGTAAATGTATGGCAGTAAGGAATATTATTTCATAAAAGTATCTGTAGGGTAAATACGCCATACGTCGGCCCCTCCCCAAACTTCGGCCGTCTGCACATTTTCGGCTTGCGTTCATTTAAAGGCCTTGCCACACGTCACGATTTTACGTCCAACTTGACTAAATCACTTGATGAAATCGTGACGTGTAGACGCCAGTCGTTCAACTCAAGTTCATCGGGTGGGCGATACCACCAGATTTTAACCAATCGGGTGGACGGAATGAAAATCAGTGATTTGATTGTGTCGTGTAGACGGGCAAAGCCAATTCGATTGAAAATTTGATCAGTGGTAAAATTGTGCCGTGTGGCAAGGCCTTAAAACGTATTGAAGTTACAAATTTGCCACTCGAATTACAATCTTAGTTCATAATCTATATGTACAACCGTTACTTTCCGATTACGTTACACACTCTTCGCATACTGAGCGTCAGTAGCGATTGCGCCGTCGAAGCGTCAATTTCATATTTAAAGTACCTTACTTGCTGTGAATACCCACACTTCGGGGATTGATATTAGAACGGTCAGACATTCCATTTTTATTGTTTTAAGCATTATTATTAGTAATTAGTGATTTTTACTATATTTTGAGATATATTTTTCAATGTTTAACGTATTGTTTTAAGGGAAAATAGGAGGCCGCCAATAGAATACCAATTTTGAATTAAAACCGGATTCTCGGCCGTGGCCGACTAAAAGTAAATGCAGTCTGTTTTATAATTTCCAATTGTACTAATTCCATTGCCTTAATAAGAGAATTTGCAACGCATATAGGCAAATAAATCTATTTTACGTTTAATCGCTAAATACCGGCCGGGGTGATATTAGTTGAATCTCGAGAAATAATGTACACAAAATAGAGGCTGGCTTTAGAAACATTAAAGATCGTAATGTCGACCCGCCTCGAATTCGAGCCCAACTATACAGGCTGATTACTTTTCTTATTTTCTCAAAATTATTTATTTCGTCCGTGTGGTGACGGATTAAGAATACGGAATGTCACCTCCCCATATCATCCCATGGGTGTCGTAAGAGCCGACAGAGGTAGCATATTATGCAGAGAACAGCACTGTAGAGAAGGAAAACTTGATACAAACCCTATACCAACCCGTTTGGCCAGCGTGGTATAGTAGGCCAATTCCTCCTGTCAAAAGAGAGGCCTAGTCCAGCAGTGGACTGTTAAAGGCTGGTGATGATTATTTATTTATAATATAAAGAGTTAAGTTTAAATGTAGGAGTTGATATTATTGAAAACATTTATATTAGCTTATTATGGTATGGAAATATAAGATATAAATTGCTCTTTGGAACTTGCTACCTTAACCCATGTTAATTACGTAGCTTAAAAATATAAATATATTCAAGAATGATACTCTGGGCCAAAAATGGTATGAATTATTTTTGAAAAGATATCCAGAACTAATTATAATTATTTTGATGTTTACTTTGTTATAAATTGTAATACTTACCTAACGTTATTTAAGTGCAAATAAAAAAATACTTTATGGGCATAAACATGAAATAGATTTATCAAACTATCCAAAACCGCATCGGAAGCTATCCTTTCGTTGCAAATTGATGGTGCCAGACCGATTCCAAAACAGAAAAATCGTAAGGATGCCGACATTTAGCGTATTTACCCTACTACGTTACAGTCGGGAGTCGGTAATACGCGAAACGTGTTCGCGTACGTTCAAGTAAAAAAATACTTTGAAAGTGTTGCAAATATTTTAGTGTTTTGCGCGACAAAGTTCCGTAAATGTATGGCGGTAAGGAATAATATCCCATTAAAGTAAAAGTACTCCGTTACGATCGTGGATCGGCAAAACGCGAGACGCGATCGCGTACGTTTAATTCAAGTAAGAAATACTTTGAAAGTGTTGCAAGTATTAAAAAAAAATCGTTACAATCAGCTTCAAAATTACGAATCCTACAAAATAAATGATTTTCTAATAGTTAAATTTAGTTTTTTATCTAATTGGTTCTGTTTATCCACTTTAATGGAGGAATAAAAAACGACCTAATTTATCAATTTAAAAATATTAATTTGCCAACATCTGGATTTCAGTTAATTATCTAAATAACTAACTTGCACGTTTGCATAACTTGCTTGTAAGGCCGAATTAATAAACCAATTGTAATGACTAGCTTTTGCGCGCGACTTCGTTCCCGTGAAAGTTGAAGAGAAAAAATTCCAACGTTTTTGCAAGATTTTTTGTTAGTTGACGAGGTATCATGATTTCATAAATAAAAAAATAAAATGAACTGTTGTTTCATTTCTACATTTTAATAGTTACCTACCTATTCCCCTTTTGCAATCTCGACGTTCGCTTCGCTAGGGGTTCGCCATTTAGGTTACATTAATTTCGCCTGAATACCAATTTAATTAAGAATATAATAATACAAATAAAGAATAAAAATTTTCACGAAGCAGAACTCAAAGGAAAGCACCACCTAGTATAGTAATGTACCTATAATATTATCTGTAGCATGCACCACAGACCCTGGGACCACAGACCATCAGACCAAGGCAACCTCACAAGGTCATAGGTTTTGTCAAGTCTATTCAAACTAGCCCAAACACTACTAGTTTCTCATGTGTAGTTTAGGAGTTTCAGTGACCACCTGCCGGCTTCATCATCAGACCAAGGCAACCTCACAAGGTCATAGATTTTGTCAAATCTATTCAAACGAGCCCAAACACTAATAGTTTATCATGTGTAGTTTAGGAGTTTCTGTGACCACCTTCCGGCTTCATCATCAGACCAAGACAACCTCACAAGGTCATAGGTTTTGTCGCTTTTATCAAGTCTTGTCAAACGAGCCCAAACACGACTAGTTTATCATGTGTAGTTTAGGACTTCCTGTGACCACCTTCCGGCTTCATCATCAGACCAAGGCAACCTCACAAGGTCATAGGTTTTGTCAAATCTATTCAAACGAGCCCAAACACTACTAGTTTATCATGTGTAGTTTAGGAGTTCCTGTGACCACCTTCCGGCTTCATCATCAGACCAAGGCAACCACACAAGGTCATAGGTTTTGTCAAGTCTTGTCAAACGAGCCCAAACACGACTAGTTTATCATGTGTAGTTTAGGAGTTCCTGTGACCACCTTCCGGCTTCATCATCAGACCAAGGCAACCACACAAGGTCATAGGTTTTGTCAAATCTATTCAAACGAGCCCAAACACTACTAGTTTATCATGTGTAGTTTAGGAGTTCCTGTGACCACCTTCCGGCTTCATCATCAGACCAAGGCAACCACACAAGGTCATAGGTTTTGTCAAGTCTTGTCAAACGAGCCCAAACACGACTAGTTTATCATGTGTAGTTTAGGAGTTCCTGTGACCACCTTCCGGCTTCATCATCAGACCAAGGCAACCACAAAAGGTCATAGGTTTTGTCAAGTCTTGTCAAACGAGCCCAAACACGACTAGTTTATCATGTGTAGTTTAGGAGTTCCTGTGACCACCTTCCGGCTTCATCATCAGACCAAGGCAACCACACAAGGTCATAGGTTTTGTCAAATCTATTTAAACGAGCCCAAACACTACTAGTTTATCATGTGTAGTTTAGGAGTTCCTGTGACCACCTTCCGGCTTCATCATCAGACCAAGGAAACCACACAAGATCATAGGTTTTGTCAAGTCTTGTCAAATGAGCCCAAACACGACTAGTTTATCATGTTTAGTTTAGGAGTTCCTGTGACCACCTTCCGGCTTCATCATCAGACCAAGGCAACCTCACAAGGTCATAGGTTTTGTCAAGTCTTGTCAAACGAGCCCAAACACGACTAGTTTATCATGTGTAGTTTAGGAGTTCCTGTGACCACCTTCCGGCTTCATCATCAGACCAAGGCAACCACACAAGGTCATAGGTTTTGTCAAGTCTTGTCAAACGAGCCCAAACACGACTAGTTTATCATGTGTAGTTTAGGAGTTCCTGTGACCACCTTCCGGCTTCATCATCAAACCAAGGCAACCTCACAAGGTCATAGGTTTTGTCAAGTCTTGTCAAACGAGCCCAAACACGACTAGTTTTTCATGTGTAGTTTAGGAGTTCCTGTGACCACCTTCCGGCTTCATCATCAGACCAAGGCAACCTCACAAGGTCATAGATTTTGTCAAGTCTTGTCAAACGAGCCCAAACACGACTAGTTTATCATGTGTAGTTTAGGAGTTCCTGTGACCACCTTCCGGCTTCATCATCAGACCAAGGCAACCTCACAAGGTCATAGGTTTTGTCAAGTCTATTCAAACGAGCCCAAACACTACTAGTTTATCATGTGTAGTTTAGGAGTTCCTGTGACTACCTTCCGGTTTCATCATCAGACCGAGGCAACCTCACAAGGTCATAGGTTTTGTCAAGTCAATTCAAACGAGCCCAAACACGAGTAGTTTATCATAATATGTAGTTTAGAAGTTCCTGTAACCACCTTCCCGGCTTCATCATCAGACCAAGGTGCATTCACAAGGTCATTCATCACTGCACCATTTCAATGTTACCGTAACATAGCCACCAAACTTACGTAAGTATGTCAAATATCAGCTTTATGGAACAGTGTACAAAGTGCATTCCAAATTTTGAACGGAAAGACACGAAGTCATAAAAATATCGCTAGATGTTTTAACGCCACCCCGGTACATACGTAAAATAGGTACCTACTAGATCGGTTGATCGTGTTATAACCTTGAAATGAGGCACACTTGGGTGACAAGGTGAAATATCATATTGTTAACATTTTAGACAGAATGCTTTTTTATTATAGCGCCATCTCTTCTTTTTAATTTAAAATAACATTGCTTACAAAATGAGACGTAAGATGTCGCTACCATCGACTCCCATTTTTTCGTCGCTAGCGCCATCTGTTGTATTATTTACGGTATTAACAAGTACTTATAAAAATAAAGGTCTAATATTAAGGATCTAACGTGGCCAATTTTTATGGACGACTTGCGGCATCTGTACTGTAAAGTATTATATTTATCTATGGTATAAACTAATGTAAATGTAAATGTGATATCAATAGCTACTAAAAATGTTACTAGTAGATGTCTACAATGTGAAACAGTTGCAGCTCCTTACAAAAATAAAATGTACCACCATTATATTTGTTTGAAAAGAGTGGCCATGTGTTTTATTGCCCGTTCTTTCTCGTGGTTCTACCTATTGCATTGCGAACGTGGCAGTAAATGTAAATGTAGAATCATTAAGTAATTAACTAAAATTTTGACGTTCAAAAGCGTCACTTTGTGGCCTAGATGAATAAATGATTTTGATTTTGATTTTAAATAATACTCCGTATGATATGGTTATAAAGTAAATTATAGCAGCTTATTATGCTTAAGGAAAATCCACAAAACTTATAATTATTTTCGCGAACGGTACAATGTAGGAGTAAAATTATTTTCGCAACAATACAATGTTATTAATCCCTTGAATATTCTTTGTAAAGGTAACTATGGAATCCGATAAGGAACGTGGCCTGGTATTTTGTCTTCTCACCCCATGACACACATTTATTCCCAAAACACGTGTGTTTCCATGTAATTCTATATGTATGTCAAATAATGACGTGTAATTCGCCCTTAAGCCAAGTAGGGTCATTTCGCCTGTTCGCGTCCACCCCCCTGTTCGCGTCCATTTTGCGGACCTCCCTTTAAAAATGCTCGGAAATAAATATACTAACACACTAATGAAATGAAAAGTCAGTATCGCCAATACCTCGACGTATAAGAGACACGCACAAATAGACAAAAGTTCCGTGCGCCCAGCTTATCCTGTTTAAAAAAATTAGTTAATCTCGGTTGTTCAACAAAAGAGTGCAGATACGCGGGATATAAATAAAAAAATAGTGTGCAGCGGCGTGTTTGACGGTAAGTATTTTATTGTTTTATGTGAATTTTAGGATACATAGCTGTTTCTAGACATTAATAATGAAAAGACGAATAGTATGCATTATGAATTAGCTTATTTTTTTTATAGTTAACAATTAAAATAAGGTGGACGCGAATTACACCACCGAATTTATAAAACTTCCACTTTGCGTCCACAATGGACGCGAACTCGTCTATTTATGATTTCTTTAGTTGTTTATTTTTATGTGATTAAAATATGAGAGAGAAATTGGGATTTTGTTTATTTTAACATTAATAGTATGCAATTGTAATGACCAATTTGCGTCCACATTATTATGATTGTAATAAAAGATACAATCGATATAATAATCGATCACAAGTGGACGCAAACTATACCTGCAAGGGATAATATTATAGCAAATTGCGTCCATATTTTCATGAAATAGAAATGATCGCATAAATACATTCTATATGTATATTTTTTATAATTTAAAATACATTTTTGATTAAGACTGAGTTTAAAATTGAATTATTACATTTAATTTCTTTTATTCCATATTTTTTCTATTCAAGATGAGTTCTAAGGAGACAAGAAAGAAGAAGGAAAAAAAAATACAAAAGATGATTAAATAAAGAAAGCGTTTTGTGATATTCGTGAGAAAAACAAATCGATAAGACAAATATGTACACAATTATGTAAAAATTATGCTATTCCGAAGACCACAATATTGGACAACATGTATCGTTATTTTTTATCTTTGATTTTAAGTTCCATCGATGTTGAGAACAATAAATAGTTATTTATAGTTTCTATAAAGTGATTTAATAATGATAATAATGTAGACTTTTCATAACTTTAATCTTAAATGTAGAAATTGTTAAAAGCCAATCTTCCTTGAGATTGTCTTAACAATATCACCCTTATATGAAGGATTATAAAGCTGATATTGTTAAGACTAAGATGGTGGACGCGAACTGGTCCACAGGTGGACGCAATTAGGATTTTTTGGACGCAAACTGGGTAAAATGCCATATTTTGAAGTTTGTCTATTTAAAAAAAAACACAACAAGTTTCGAACAAAACTGAAAGTTATTATTAAAATAGACTATATAATGAATGCAATACATAAATTTTTCATTGCATCAATTTGCTAGAACATTTTTATTTTCTCCTTCAAACTTGCCAACTGCACTAAATGGACGCGAACAGGCGAAATGATCCTATACATATACGATTACTGATTTCCAGGAAGAAGTTACTCACTGAATCATTATTGAAGTGGGTGATATTCAATAACAAAGATATTGATAGATATACCAAATAAGTATTGAAGTATCTGCTCTTGTTTTTAGATATCAGACATAATTATAACTTGTTCTAGCCAGTTATAAATAAAAGGTGTTAGGTAGTGGACTGTAAACTGTATTTCGTAGTAAAACTGGTTCTATACAAAGTGAAAATGCCCGACAATATTCAGCGCAAGCGAAAGACATTTTGAACGTGTGTTTCGTTGGGCTTCTGATCGCTGACAGATGACGGCGCGCGCTCCCGTGCGCAGGCGCCGTAGTGATGTGAGTAAATTGTGTTACTAAATACTATTAGTAATGTGTCTACGACAATGTGTCGTAGACATAGCTTTATCGGAGCAATGTTAACTGTATATTTATAAACATATTCTTGAGAAAATCATGTACAAACTTATTTAATTAATCATCATTATCAGCACTGTATAATATGTATAGCTCCACTGCTGGGCACGGGCCCCTTCTCACTATGAGAATTGTAAGCACATAGGCCACCACCTTGGCCAAGTGTGAGTTGGCAGACTTCACATGTCTTTCGAGAATACTATGGAGATCTATCCAACATGCAGATTTGCCCACGATGTGTGGATAAACATCTTATGTCGAATCTTTAGATAAACATACTAATATTTCTTAAGCTAATGTATTTTTGCTCGTTAACCCACCGTACCAGAAACCCAAGCTGTCAGCAGAAATGTAAATTAGTTTAATGAAACTGCGTAGCGCCTATAAATATCTTAAATAACTGGGTTTCTCATATCTGATGCAAACTTTTTGCATCGCTGAGTTTACTTCTTTATAATTTATTAAGTTTATTAAGTATCTACTACTTAAATCTATTAGAATATTTAAAAGCATTTTCATGTTATTTTTACTGCCTCAACTTTTCCCAGACTGATAGTGACTGTTAGGTATTTTGTACAGACTAAGCAGTAACTTATGACAACTTTATTTATCAGTTGTCACGTGGTTGATTGTCAATAATGTATACCAAAGAATTTGTTAAAATATTTTTTTCTCCTCAAATATGCAAAAAGAAGTACTTATGTGCATGATGTCACAAAAAAGTCCGAAAAACTGTGAACAAAAATAATTACCTTTTATAATCATGTCTTCTAATATTTAACAAGGTCTCTGCCTACTCTACTGTGGCACGAAACATGACTAATAATTGTCTATTAGATTATTACAAAGCTGTTACGACGAAGAATGCTCGTCAGCTATAAAATGCAGCCTCCCATCTGGCGTTCAGCTGTGAGAGAATTCAAGTTATGTAGCGTCAGCAAAACAGATAGATAATGTTGTTTTTGTGATATTTTCAATAGTAAAATTTAAGTATCTTTCTTTTAATAACTGATAATTCCTTTAAGATTTATCATACACACTACTAATTTCAAAAATTAAGTTATATACCTACTTACTTTTACCTGATGAGTTAAAATTTTAAGAGTTTGAAGTGTAATAATTAGTTTAAGAGAGAAATTATAGTTATAAGAAAGTCCGGTAGTTGATGTTTGCATCAAGAAGAGTATCTAATATAAACGTGTTGTATTACTAAATAGTTAGTGCTACTTTTCTCTGTCCACTCTATGTAGGTACTATGTGAAGCTGTATATGAACATTCAATTAATTATTAAATATTATAATATACACTTATACAGATATATTAATAGAAAGGAGGATATAAAGAAACAAATGAGATACAATTCTAAAAAAAGCAAACTAAATAAAGAAAACGTGTACGTGTATTTTACCAGCAGTAAATAACATACCAGCAACCCAATAACACCGACAGTAGGCAAATCTGAATACGTGACAACAATGTGATGCCCAATTATGCAATATTTCCCTTAAGTCGCACGCATTTGCACGCGTTTACAGTCCGCACGCATTCACTGGGCGCACGCATTTACTCGTCGCACGCATTCACTGGAGTCATTGAGATGCGTAGCGAGCTTTGTGCACTTCATTAACGTACCAATTTCATATTTGTGAGAGAACACGTAATTTGTAGTGATTATTGTTTTTTCAAATTAACTACATATTATAATTTAGACTGTAAATAGCCAATGGTGTAAGGTCATGCCTAACATAAATCCTTTCAAAAATGTATGTCTAGTGTCTGAGGTGGTGCCAAAGGGAATTATTCATCTGGGAGAATTCGATATTTTTTGTACTCTTGACTTAATCTTGAAAATGTCGTTATAGGAAAACAATAATATGTAAATAAAATAACGAAAAGATTGCTTGCTATTACTTAGCAAATAAAAAGTAGGTGCGGTACACATACTCCGTGCAAAACAATTTAAAAATCTTTGAAGACTGCTATAAACGTTCAAAAAGATCGAGAAAACTTATTTGATATGGTTTTCTGGATGATAGCTAAAGAAAATACAGGAGACGCTCTCTGGACAGTTGCTTGGTACAAAATAAGTAGATATATTGAGAGACATCTAGTTTTAAATAGCAGCATCTAAAATCACTTTATCTTAAGCTCTTGATAGAGAAAGATTTGTTACCATTACTGATGGTAAAAGATAACGATCTATAAACGTTTAATGTGCCGTGTTATAACGATTAAGTATTAGACGAGACATAAAGTGTTCTAGATTAATGTGTCTTACAAGCTCTAGGTGATCTGAAGGGTACCTGGATTTAAGAGTGCTCAGTGGAAAAATCCTTATTGATTACGTTTGGGTCATAAAACATTGCTTAATAGGTTTTATGATGGTTGTATATTTAAATGTGTGTGTCTTTCTGACTTTGTAGCTTGCTGTAAGCAAGTATCAATATTGAAATTATAAATGCTAAAGTGTTAGGACACAAGGCGGTCTGACCAGATTGGAGACATCCTAAAAATACATTCTGTACCTCGTTGGTCTCGCGGCATAAATGTGCGCGTGGGATTGGGAGGTCTCGGGTTCGATCCACGGGTCGGGCAAAGTGTTATTGGGTTTTCCGTTAGGAAATTCTCAGTAGCAGCATGGAGTCTGGTAATGTGCCCGGTGGAAATGTGGGTGTAGCAATATACCTCTGCTTACCTCTTCGAGGATAAAGGCGTGAGACTATGTATGTATATAAATTCTGAAAAATGACACATTAGAAGAACCCTAAACAGAAGAGCATGCATGAGAAACTTGATGGGTATCAATAAAGCAAGAGAGGTATGTTAGGATCGTTGCAAGTGGCGTTCCGTAGGTAGTCTCTGACTACTCCTTCGGGAAACAGGTGTGAGTCTATGTATGTATGTATGTTTTGGTTTGTTTTATTGTGTCCGTTAGTTGTATGTTTGTAAAGTCCCCCGCGACACAGGATTAAGTCCTAGTGCGGGAGTTGTCTTTTTTAATATAATATGATATATAATGAAATGTTTGTCCGTATCGTGAAAGAAATCAGATGATAGAATACGCGTAATAAAAAAGGCTCTTTAATGTCCAATGATTACATTTATACTATACAAGACGACTGATAAAAGTCTAGTTGGAGAAAATCACAACTTAGAAAATAACTATCAGTAAACCTTTTCAAATGCGACAGAAGAAAAATAAGGTTTCTAGTTTATTTAATTCCGCATCAATCGTAATCGTTGGCAATCTATAAAATAATATCTAGAAAGATGAAAAGCCTCAGTGTTTCCGAGTCGGGGGCATTCGAGGAAAATGTATCGGGATATTAGGAAAGTGTAATAGTGAAATATGAAGGAATGTAGCTTTATGAAAGGGAATAAAATGTACCCAATTTTCCGGAATTATATAAAGAAGTTTCTAGCAACCAATGTCGTCTAGAGTTCTGGGTAAGTCTAATAAACTGAAATTCTACAGAGATATTTAGTCTTTCATTTAGTCTTACGTAGAAGAATAAAAATTGATATTTCCTCTGCGAATATACCGGGAAGTTTTGAGTTTTGAATTATGACCAAACACGTGCAAAATATACGCCCTCATAAATTGCTATTGTTTTCTCTTCCTAGAATTTTGAAATCATAGAATACAAAGAAATAGCATGCTTAATTATTCACTTTGTCTCTATCTAAAGAATGATAAATATTCAGAAGGTTTCACGTCTCTCGTCTCTTTGTACCTATATACTTTTTCTACAACATCGTATTTAGTGTCAAAATCCTTAAAAATATTCGAAGGAATATTAAAACCCCCATTTATATAAAGTTGGCTAAGTTCCAGAAAAATCAAATATTTATTTTATTGTCTTAAGCATAAATCCTGCTTGGTACTAAATAAACCACGTGGTTCCCCTTTAGGTTGTTCAGTAAAGTTTTCTTTTTGGAACTATTTTCAATTCCTACAAATAGCCAAAGGTTGATGAACTAACGAAATATGAAACTATTGTTTTACGCATTTGTAGAGTAAAATAAAACAATAAACATGATCAATCAAAATAAAGTGTTATTGAAGTGGGTTTAAGAGTAAAAGGTTCAATGACTTGTGAAGAAAAACTAGCTAAATAATAATCAACATGGTTTTTGTTGCTAACGAAGAAAATATAAAGTAGAAAGAAAAGATAACACTTATTAAAATGATATTAAAAGGAAGCCAAATCGAAAAAGTATTAGTGGACAACAAGTCCAACAAAAAAAAATATCTAGGCTATAGACAGAAACATAAAATAAATATCAGACAAGAACTATCCATGATCACATATAATGGCCAGTTATTCATTACCTACTTGAAGTGGTTTTCATTCATACAAGACCTTGATTTGCGAGTAGATTCTTAGTGAAACAACTTTTCAGAATTCATTCTACAAAACATTTTTATCTTTATCCAGCTTATGAATATCTGTATGCGGTTCCTTTTCAATAAATGTAAAAGTAACGATAACAGTAAAAATTCAATGATTTTCTAATCCTTGGATATTTATACATCCATGAAGTCGGGACTTATAATTTAGATAAGAGACAGGTTCACATTTTGCAGATGCCTCAGGAAACCAGTTAGAATTATGTGGAACCTAATTGACTGTGAATTTGTGGAATTTATGACATAATAACAGTTGTCCAACTTGATATTTTCCTATTGCTCATTATTTCTGACAGTTAATAATTGTGAGTAAACTGAAATCAATGATAGATATAATCTAAACACTTACAATGAGACGATAAAATCAAACCCAAAAAGTAACCTTCAATGAATTTTACTCTGAAGTTATCGAACGAAAAGTTTCAAGAACTCAGGTGATCATGAAAGGTGTAAACCAACTGTATAAATAGAAAACAACTTATATTACAAAACATTTGAGAAAATAAACAAATTTCTATCAAATTGTATACAGTAGTTGAGCTTGAAACAAACTTGAATATAAAGTATTTGTCGATGACGAAAATAATTTGGACTTTTAAACTCCGTATTGCGCAGTTTGAACAGACTTTAAAAAAAAATCTCAACAGAGGATGAAAACCGATCCGCAGTCTTCATTTAAAGTTTAGTGTTAAGTTTCGTTGACTGTGGTTACGTCAAAGACCCTCAAGTTTATATTTTCTATATTTGAATATTGTGTAGGAGTGACGGGTTTTGGATTATCAAGTTAAAGAATTAAAAGTACGAAGTAATTAAGATCCTATGGTCAAATTTTTATGTGATATTTGGTATATAGTAGGTATAGATAGTTCTTTTGTACATTATAAGCTATTTCAATATGTCTACCTATTGTCATAGCAAATAATTTAAGAAATTAAGACTTCGATTATAAAAATATAGCTTTTAAATAACTTTTAACATTATCGATCACTAAAAAAGTAATTACTTGCTCTGGAAGTAGCGCTTTTATAAGAAGAGGCAAACCAGAAAGGGATGGGAAACCTCTTTGATATCGTCAAGTTGTGTTAAGTTTCAGTATAACAATGTCTTCTGGACTAAAGGCTGTTGTATGCACGAGGTTGTCATATAAAACTTAATAAACCATCGAGAAAATTTAAACTCCCTTTTACAAAACATTTATATACCTGATTTTTCTCAAGACAAAACGATCTTTTCGGTTCTTATGAAGTAGAAAATGAAACCATGTATTAACACCATATTATAACCAGAAAATAAAGTCTTAAAATGTTTCATACCTTCTTCTCTAAAGATGTAAATTACAGCTGCTTATAATTCTATTTTGTTTGGGCACTAACTGCCCGCATTTGCTTCTGACACGCATTAGTCTTCAACAGATGTCGTGTTTTTATTTACAGACCTCTTTTTATCGTAATACAAGTACATGACAAGTCAAAAATATTTATAAAAGCTAAGGCATGGATTTACCATCTCTGGATAGGCATTTCTTTCTTTTTCTTTTTTTAAAGGCAACTCCCGCAGCATAGGATTTAGTCCTAGACTAAATCCTGTGTCGCGGGGGTATTGTCTTCCAGATAAACACTGTATTCCAACGAAATTTGTATGATGCCCAAATTAATTATTCGAATTTATGTCCAATAAGGCAATCACGAAACTATATTCTACCTCTATTATAAATACGTCATGCTTTAGTAACATTTTAGAGTCAAATAAAAAATTGACAAATAATAATTTCTATATAGTTTCATGAGATTGTGTAAGTTCGAGACTCATAAAAAATGTATACCTAAGAATTCATCAATTCCAATCTGAGTATCTACAGACATTTTTATAAAAATACACCTATTTTAACTATTATCAATGAAGACAACTGTTATTGAGATCAGTATAAGTACTTACCTACATCTTGTGTTCTAACGTGAACAGTAATAATTATATGTAATCATCACCAACTTATTAAAAATATAATAATTATATCCTCAAAGTAGGTTATATAATACTGTATACCTAATTATTATTACTGCGGTATTAGTTGTTATTTTAGTGATTTACTTTTAAGAAACAATTTTACGATGTAAGGTAAAGATTATTATTTATGACAATAGAGCTAGCGAGTTTTCGTTTATTCTAATAGTTACTGTTAAAGTTTAATGTACTGTGTCGACTATTATATTTCTTCTTTAGAAGTTAGTGATATAAAGATTATAATACACACCATGAAAAATTACGGCGATTTCGCCGTGTAATTCTACGGTTGACTGACAAGACGGACTGTGAAAGCTTGTACGTGGATATGGTTGACTTACTGTGGGATTCCGCAGCTAAATTGTGATGCCCTGACTTCGTGTGCTTGATTTAAGTTCGTGTTTGTTTAATAACAGTTTATGAATACTGGTTTTGTTATAATCGTGGTGTAACTATACTTCATCAAAATTTCAGATAAGTCGTTTGTAATCAGGATTTTTGCACGTTTACCCTTTGTAAGACATTTTTTGGACCTTGTAACGTGTTCTGGACAAATTCGTAATACCGGATTAAACTGTACTGAACCTTACTATGGATAAGTTCCACTATAATATTTAAATCATTATCGCGGTTGCTATGCTAAGCAACTATCAAAGTCGAAATAATCTCAATTTCAAAGTAAAACTAACGATTATACAATTTTTTGTTACATTTTCTTTTCATATTGTCAAAAAGCAAAATACCTCTTGAACACTAAGTATTTTAGCACTTGTATGGGTACAAAAGTAACACTGACTTTGTAGAAAGGCGTTGAATAATAAAGTGAAAGCTTCAAATATTGGAAACTTGCAAAACATATGCTTTGATGTGGTATTGCCTTAGTCACCTAGCTATTCCTTTGTTACATTTTCTTTAGTACTTTGCTCTTGAATAATATTTTTGTAATTACTACGGCTACATCCAAATCGTATAGCGAAAATGTAATATAAAATACCTACATTATAAAAATGAACTCAGGTTTATTTTTGTTATGGATACATTATTATAATGATATTATTATGGATACATTATTATAAAGACATATTATAATGATAAATTATATTCAGTACCTACCTACACATTTCATTGTTTCAAAAGATCTTATAATCAAATAGTCAAAGTCAAAATCATTTATTCATTTAGGCCACAAAGTGACGCTTATGAACGTTAAAAATTAAAGTTAATTACTACATGATTCTACATTTATATTTACTGCCACGTTCGTAATGCAATAGCTAGAATATTTAGAAAAAGCTTTTTAATAATAATTAGCAATTGAATAATAATTAAGTTCTCACAAATTATGGCTAAAGAAAAGTTTATACGTCCAGAAATGCTCCGAGATATTGATTAGTTTTGAACAGTAAAATAGGTTAAATTCCCATAAATAAGTACAAAGTCATATCACAAACACATGTATCATTCTACAAAATAAATTAGCGGGTCTTAATCGCGTACAATTAATTTATTTAAGGTATAAAAGGTGAACTGTCACATGTTCAGGAGGTACTTAGGCGCAACGGATACAAGAAGAAGATACTCCGTCTGAAGAGGAAAGATCGTAGACCTGAAGTGAGCAGAGTGCCGGCTTACATGCCGTATCTAAAGGGAGTAACGGACAAGGTTGGAACAGTACTCAAGAAATACTCCATCAAGACTGTATACAGTCCGTTCTCTAAGATAGCACATAATCTGCGTACCCCAAAGGATGTCATTCCTCTCCAAACACCTGGCGTCTACAAAGTCGATTGCAGCTGCGGTAGTTCATATATCGGGCAGACTAAGCGTACAATCGCTGAAAGAGTAAAGGAACATATCGCAGCTGTGAAAAACCGACATATTAATAAGTCGGCTATAGCTGAGCATTTGTTGGAATCTGGACCAAACCACTGGATAGAACTGCATCAACCACAAGTCTTATCCACCGATCGTCACTATTACTCCAGGATAGTACGTGAAGCGGTAGAAATCAAGAAATATAACAATTTCAACCGGGAGGATGGATATAGATTATCGGCTACTTGGAATCCAGTCATCAGCAAATGTAAACACCGCCGCAGTGATAAATCTCAACAGTGTGTAGACGTCATTAGTGTAGTGTGTCGGAGTACCGACAGTGCGAACTTAAATAAAGACCAAGTGAGGGTAGGTGCCGAAACCCGCACTTCTACAAGACGGCGCTGAGCTCTCATCAGTCTCTCCGCGACCACGCTCGGTGCAAGACGAGCGAAACGTCGGAAACAAATAGGTATTTATACCTTAAATAAATTAATTGTACGCGATTAAGACCCGCTAATTTATTTTGTATGATGTATACAAATCGCGAAAGTTTAAAATCGACATGTATCATTCTTTGACATGCCATATGAAAAGTTGCCACAGTAGGCTTTTGTCTGCTTTTGGGAGAGGTAAATGACTCAAACGTTCATAAAATTTATTACACTTTAATTACAAGACGCCTGAATTTAGTAAGACTTAGGATATAAACTTAGGTTCAGATACTTTTATACTTAAGTACGTATAAGAAGATCAGGTTCTAAGTTTTTAAGTAGATCTTATTACAGGGTTCAATGACCTTATCGTGTATAAAAAGCCGTTTAGGGTGACATTGTGCTCTGAAAAGGAAAATATACATTTGTGTTCTTGTAATATCAGTGTAGCTCTGGCAGGACTTTTAAGGATTTTGTTGAACTTGTAAGCCACAGGATTTAGTGCAAAGCCAGTGTTGTTTACTTGACGAAATTTACTTCTAATGGCATTTGTGCAACCCAGTTGCTTTTTTATACGATTCCTGCTAGAAGGTTTGTGGAAAATGACAAATAGATATTGACAGATTCAAAAGTTATATCGGTTCCGATTATTACATAATATGTCTTTGTGCATACATACATATACTCACGCCTTTTTCCTGTTGGTGTAGGCAGAGACAACGGAACGCCACTTGCATCTACCCTTACAAACTTCGCGCTTCCTCTACATTAATTACTCTCTTCATACATGCTCGCCGGTTCCGGGTGCTTTGGACCTTGAAATTTTTTAAGATGTCTGCAATCTGATCGACGAATGTCCGACGAGGTCTGCCGCGACCGACTGGCCCACACACGTTAGCCTCATAAATTTGATGCGTCACTCTTTTTTCACTCATTCGCCCCACGTGCCCAAACGTGTCTTTGTATTATATCTATAATTTTAATCTAGTTACTCTAACTACTTGAGATGGATCTATAGGTACTTGATTTCAAAGAGCATCATCTTCTTCAGATGGTTATTAGTAACTTTTATTCAATTTATCATTAATGGTGTAAGTATACTTAAAACACGATATCTATGGCTGACTCTTCTGACTGAGACTGCCTCCGTTGTCCAGTGGATAGCGTATGCGACTGCTGATCGGAGGTCCAGGGTTCGATTCCCGGGCAAAAGTGTTACTGGGTTTTTCCGAATTCTCAGTAGCAGCACGGAGTCTGGTATTGTGCCCGGTAATGGCAATAGGCTCGCCCTCTATTACGTGGGACCTACAAATTCATGGCAAAATGTGGGTGTAATATTACACCTCTGCCTACCCCTTCGGGGATACAGGCGTGAGTCTATAAATAAAATGATATCTATGCCGTACCATGACCGCACCTCCATTATAATGATTAAACTCTAGATCTTCTGCACCGAACATGGATGTTTGTCTTGGTCTGGGTGTTTCTATATATAATATGTATGTATTTACAAAAAAAGTACACATGTATGTTTATCCATTGTCTAGTAGCCATAGTACAAGGTCAGCTTAATTGGGACTAGATGGTGATGTGTGTATGTGGTAGAATATTATCATCATCTTAATATATAAAATTCTTGCGTTACTGACTGACAGACAAGCTACAGCCAAAACTATTGGGCGCAGGAAGCTGAAATTTGGCATGTATGTTCCTTGGGGACCGTAGGGGTGCACTAAGAAGGAATTTCCCGAAATTCCCACGGGATCGGTCAAATCAGACAAATTTAAAAAAATGTGCAGGCGTGGCTGCTGGCGTCCTCTAGTATTATTATATTATCGAAATATTGATGAATGACAAACTTTACTAAAGTTCAGAGTCTTGGCTATGCACTCATGACCTTATAAAATAGTGATTTACACAAAACTAGCTACAAGTTTGTAATTATTGCGTTGTTAGTTGTTGATTTGTTTTTGCTTCAGATGTTATTAGAATTTTAGATTAGCACATCTGTTTTGCAGTTGAAAAGTTTCCAAAGTTGTTGAATGCATAATTTGATATTTCAACCTAGACACCTACTCAGCAACATATTTATAGAGTATAGATTATTAAATATTTGATTTTTAGAGGAATAATGATACAAATCTACGTCAGAAATATTTTAATTTATTTCTTTGTTTTTTCTTGAAAAATTAAATTATTGAAGTGATAAAACAAAATAAATTAACTTCAAAAATCATTATGTTGTAGTAGTAATTTTATTTTTTATTATCATTGAATTAGAAAGGTTAGTATATACCTAATAATATTAGTATACCACAACTATCTAGTCCCAAACTAAGCAGACCTTGTACTATGGGTACTAGTTAATGGATAAACATACATAATTATAAACTTTTCTAGTACCTATCAATACACTACATTTTTCTTCCATTTTTAATAGAAATTTGTAATGTGCCACTACAATTGTATTTTTACATAAAAAAGGCAGCAGCAATCAAATAATATTTTTAAAGGCCTCTGCCATTACATTCGACTAATAAACGATAGTAGAATATAGCGAGGAGAATTATTCCATGTCAGCTATAATTTCGTAATTCAAGTACCTTCACCAAAAATACCTCGCAATTGAGCCCCGCGGTTTCCATTTTCTAAGTAATCTCTAGACCCCAGTGGCCAAAGAGCCAAGCTTAGCAAGACTTTACATGGCTCGCTGGCCAAGAATTGAAACGTACCTAGTTGTCGCCAAAACTCCCCGGATTTCAGAGAAAAATCTCCGCTCCTTATAAGGGTCAGTTTGAACGTACGTTTTGTTGCTAACCGAGGAAATACCGGGCTAGATTTGGTTTCAGTTATAAGTCCAACCGACCCTTGTAATAAAATGTATGGATTTGTTTGGTTGTATGTATTTTGTATTATGCTGATTCATCGATATCCACCCTTAGGTGAATACGGATATCAATTATTCATACCATTGTCATTTGAAACTAATTTCACTGACGTACTTAATTGCATAAGATAAACAACGTTTATTGGAAAATCAACAATGGTTGTAATTGTTATATTTAGACTACGAGAACGTCATTTTAATATAATATGAATAGAGCATGTATAGTAAGCGTCTTAACAAATATAATAACCATTTTGTGGAACACAGAGAGTTGTCCATTATGGGGCCGAAGCCACAACGTTCGTTGCAGTTTTACACACTTAAAGTTCTACCTTAGCCCGTACGCCATAGATACAATCAATATTAGGTATATTGTAGGTACTGTTTGCTAATATAATATTCACGCATATGTATGCTATACTTTTCGATCCTTATTCCAGAATATTTCTACCATTTTAGTAATTTTTGACCTTGAAAAATTGGTGCACTGTGTACAAGCCTTTAGCTGTCTCATTATCATGAATTAGTATAGAAAGTTACATTTCCATCTCGCGAATACCCGAGATCTCGTAGTTTTGTCTGATAACACTCGTAAACGGAACGGATATAGAAAAACTTTCCGAAGAAGAAGTCTTATTATATTTAGCTACTTTTTCACTCAAATATTATGTTGTGAGTAGGCTTGATCCTTGAAGCTTACAAGTTATTTATTGTATATGATCTATTTAAGTAGAGGCTTCTCACATAGTAACACAGATTGACAGCTTCCTAAAATTTTATATTCATAACCTTTATTTCAATTGTAAACACAAAATTGACAAGGTTGAAAATACATTTGATATCGGATCCATTATTATTTCTAAACTGGAATCTTAATGGCGGCTTGGAGTCGAGACTCCAAGCCGCCATTAAGATATATTTCGAGAAATACACCCAATAAAACTTTAGTTTTCAAACTGGCACATAGTGTGTGTTGTATACAAAGAAAATAATGTAATAAGTTAAACCTTAGGGTCTTGAGTACGAAAAATATCACAAAATATCTATTCTTGATGCGGCTGTTTACTCAGAATAATCTTAGTCTTACTAGAAATCTTGCTGTATTTTGGTTTTCTAGGTTTTCATGAATATCTTGATTACAAACTAGTGGAATAAGCCATTCAAATATATTTATTATTAAAGCTCGATTTATTCTCCAAAAATAATAGTTACAAAGTACAAGGGCTACAAATTAAATTAAAATAGATACGTTAAATTGATCATAAAATAGTTCTAAATGGTAACTTTCAACGCTAACCATCATTTAAGCGTGTCTACAGTTTAAACACAGGGCGTAACAGTAAATTCAGAGGCAGACGGCTAAATGGTAATTAAAAAAAGCCCGATAAGACAAAATCTAGGCATCGTTTATCTGCTTGTAAATAAATAATGAGGAGTTTATAGAAAGAAGTCACGAACAGACTTAAAATATAAAGTGGCTTGTTGAAAGAACAAAAATGTAAAAATGTGTGGGTTGCGTACATCAATTAAGTCACCTGTAAGGTACTGCCAAAGTGTGTTGCTAGCCCTGTTTATAAACTTTGACTGCTGAGCAAGGGCCTCTTCTCACTACGAGACGGGTAAGGCCTTAGTCCATCTCCGCCAAGTTCAAACTGAACTTTCATTGACTCGGTCAAAACGTTGAATAAACAGACATTTATGCGAATCTTATATGGTTGCCTCGTTGGTCTCGCGGCATAAATGTGTGCGTGGAATTGGGAGGTTTCGGGTTCGATTCCCGGGTCGGGCAAAGTGTTATTGGGTTTTTCCGTTAGGCAATTCTCAGTAGCAGCTCGGAGTCTGGTAATGTGCCCGGTACGGCAATAGGCTCGCCCCCTATTACGTGGGACTAAAATAAAGCTGGCGAGAAATGGGTGTAGCAATATACCTCTGCCTACCTCTTCGGGGATATAGGCGTGAGAATATGTATGTATGTATGTTATATGGTAATGAAAACAAGAACAGATATAAAATCATTATTTCATCGAATAGCGAAATCAATAGAAGCAGCACTGTTTCATAAACTTAATACTTACTTAAAATTTGACTTCAACGTGTAACGTTCGCGTAATTCCAAGAAAATATTTATTACTCTAAGGTTAAAAACCTCAGAGAAGACAACCAACTCTTATTTATTGTTACTTGCGTTTCAAAGAAAATGTTTCGTCACACGTAATACGCACGTGTTAATTAATGTAAGTGTACCGTTCTGTCTACCCCGCGATGCTGTAAAGATAAAAGGTCATTGACTTGCCTTAATTACAATTTATGAAGTAACTGTTCCTGTGAATTATTGCGTGGATATTATGCTTGTAGCTATTACGATAATGAAGTGATATTGCTTATCATTTCTTAATAATGAAATTAATTTAGTTGTCTGTCTGAACGTGTGCTATGTATGTATCAATTATGTCATATTTATTAGCACGTTAACGCGTTGGATTGCGCCTTTTTATGTTGCGACGTTTCCACCGGTTCACATAAGTCGTGGCCATGTGAAGACTTGATATAATTTTATAAATAAAAGAACTCGAAGGAGAAAATATTTCTTTAGTCCCGACGTTTCGACCGACTCATATCAGACTTGGTCATAAGGTGAAATGGTCACGGACTCTATTATACATATTTATTTTATATAAAAATAAAAATTCATGGCAAAATGTGGGTGTAATATTACACCTCTACCTACCCCTTCGGGGATACAGGCGTGAGTCTATAAATAAAATAAATAAAATCATTTTAACATTTGCTATGGTTGTCCATTAGAATTTATTCCAATTTTAACTTTAATCACTCCATGTGGTCGACATGATAGTAGGTGGTTTATATGTCTATACCTATGAAAGATAATGACATACATTAGTACGTATATTTTCATATTTGGACTTTTGGGTTAGCTATTGGTGTCACATATTCATCACGTTATAAATACACTCGACCTTTAGAACTAATGATGGTATTCTAGTTAGGACTGTTTATACGATATTTTATTCCGAGAAGGCGGTTTTTACTAGCTCAGATTTATTCATTTTTCAATTTAAGGGTTAATATTTAGAAATTAATGTCGAGTGACTAGGGTATTTTTTTTACATAATATCTGCCGCCGTTGACTTCACTGATTGTTATTAATTATACACCTGAACCTAGTGATTCTCGTGGAAGGTCCCTGAATCACTCGTCCTCTGGTGAACACGCGTGCAGTTGTTTTAAAGTTTGTACGAACAGACAGACAAACGCAATGGGGAACATTATTTAAAAATATGATAAGAATTTTTAAGATTAAATTCCAGTGGATTATGATTTAAAAAAAGTACCGTACTTCTTTGGTGTGTTATGCTAGAATTTACCCAAGCGTCGTATTCAATTCTACTTTGTTCCAGATCTGTGTTTTTAGGTGGTGTAAAATGTACTGGAATCTTTTTATTACTAGAGTTCTAATTGCCTGTTCACGAAATATTCTCAACACCGTCAGGCAGCAACGTAGCTTATTATTTCACGATGGGCTGTCAAGTAAGACATAACTCGATTAATTTTCGTCTCTCGATGTAATGTGTTTAGACAACGCTCAGGTAATTCTTATACTTTCTACGAGGTTCGTCGACCTTCTTGTAAAGTCCTATTATTTAAATACATCTATATTATAATTATATTAGCAGGCTCAACAGAGGTTGTTTTGTGCTAAAATATCCTAGCACTGAATTCTTTCAGCAGGACATACAGACAGTGACATACAGAGAATTAGGTATGTAGTAGTACATATTTGTCCCTAGTGATGTCGAGTCCAAGAGAATCCAAACCATTCGGGGTGGCATCATCCGTCATACACAGAAAATGTAATTTCACCCTGTCCAGCCATTTAATAGGTAGCAAGTACATACACTTACAGAAAAAAGATACATGTATTTAAGACATGGAAATCATTATAATAGCGGCGATAGCCCAGTGGTGTACGTAACGGACTGCCGAGACGGTGGTCTCGGTTTCGATCCCCAGGTACCCCGGGCACACACCTCGGACTTTTCGAAGTTATATGTGTATTAGAAAAAAAAAATCGCTTGCTTAAGAATGTGCCCGGTAGATGGCAATAGGCTCGCCCCCTATTAAATTGGGACCGAAACATAACTGGCGAAGTGTGGGCGTGTAATACACCTCTGCCTACTCCTTCGGGGATAAAAGGCGTGAAGTTATGTTATGTTATGGAAACCATTATGTTTCATCGTTCCAGCGTTATTCTCGATGCATACAAGACTTTAGAGCCCGGATCCACTTTTTCTAGTCTTGCCTTTGACAGATTATTTGTTTTCTAAGTAATTTTGTTTATTATACTCAAATATCTTTTTCACCACAGCAGCTCAAACATGCCGCTTTTGCTGCGAGACAACAGTGAACAAAACGCGATTTTGATTCGAGCGTGAGGCAAAGTAGCTTTTTAATTTTTCAATCTTCAGTGCCACGAATTGACATTGTTCAGCCACAAATTTGAAACATTCGAATTTTACTGTGCTCTGTCTCTTTCACATGCATATAAAAAGTGAGTGAAATAACAAACCCCTTCGAATTCGAAATTTGATTATGGAATGCGACCTCAAAGAAAACACCTACGGCAACGCAAAAAAAAAGATATTTGTAAAAAAGATATTACTTTTTTTTATATGTTATTGTTTACATGTTTAATTTATTATTGGATTTTAATAAAAATAAGTCTAATTAATAGTATAAAATTAGTATTTAACCAATACATTTTTATTTAGAATTACAACAATGATACATTTGAAAAATAAACATCAGGGACGCGGTATGAAAACGCGATTTAAAAAAGTTGCGGGAATAAAAATTTCGCTGATGCTGATATAGTAGGTATAGCGTAACGTGTTATATTATATAAAATAATCTAAAAAGATGAGTGAAACTAGCGATGATGACTGTACTTTAACACCAGAAGAGTTAAATCAACAAGTGATTATGCAGAATTCAATCTATTCCTGTCCATTTCTATGTCTCCTAAGTAATATGTGTTCTCACTGCTGTGATGAAAAGTTATGTGTGCTACACGAGAGCAAAGTTTTTTGTATCTCTTGCTGTTGAGTCCCTCACCACGCTCATGATTCTAACTTTGATTCACTCGCTACGCTCGTGAATCAATCATAGAATCCTTCGCTTGCTCGGGACTCAAAATCAGCACTCGAAACAAAAAACAACTTTGCTCTCTTGTTGCAAAAATAACTATTTCACTTTATACCAATGAGATTGTAAAAACATTTCTGTTATCGTTTTTGTCGGCACCAGCGATTGCCAACACGAATTAGACTTTATGTCATGATATACAAAAGGGAAACGTCAAGAGTTATCGAGATTGTTATGATCATTTCATGTTTCTTAGTATTTCCTGTTTTTATGTTTTACCAAGTTGGGTATGGGTTCAAATAAAAACAGAATGTTGTATGAAGGGAAAAGGGTCTTTGATAATATCTTAGGGCTGTTTTCCTATAGCGTGAAAACAACAGTTACTGAATGAAATAAATAGATTTGTATGGCGTAGATGCTTAGGCCATCTTTTCACTGCAACTGCCTGCTGTGGGTTAAATTTTCATAAGAGATATATTTCAATTGATACACATTTTTTCCGTAGCTGAATATTCTTAAGTAACTTGCTTGAATATTTGTACCTTAAGCTGCTCGCTGCATAGAACGACAAAACGCATTTAGTTGAAACTTTGCAGTCAATAGATCAAAATAACGTAAGAGCTAGCTTTTGTCCCGATAGTCGACTCCCACCCGGACGAAGCCGCGGGCTATAGAAAAAAAAAATAATAACACAATATAGAGAGTATACTTATTCACCTAAAATTATTTTTAACAGTGTGCGATGATATAAGACCCTATTTTCATAAAATGTTACATAAATAGTAAATCAGAATAAACTGTTGAATCGTGCAAAATAAAACTGTACCGCGCAATCACTGTAGGTACATGTATTTGTGTGTGTTAGGCACCTGCAATGGCGATCAGCTGAGCGGCGGCGGCGGTCAAAACACCGCGTTAATTTTCAAAGAGAATGATGACGAAAATTTGTTTTTACTTTTAGTGACTCATTTTTTCATGTATTTGTATTCAGTTATAGTAGTATATTCACCCCTTAAAATATGTTGCAAATGCAAATCAACACCCTGTATAACAAAAACAATACCCTATAAATGTAATCTATTTAAAGTAATAGTTGCTATCCGTGTCTAAAGGTAATGGTCCTCGTTAAAGGCTTGAGTAAACATGATTACTATTATTAGTATTGTATTTCCGTGACTGCTGAGTTCAACGGTTCCTTTATTCGTAAAAATCTGTGGCATTATCATGAAAAACCTACGTTTTATCAGATGACTTCTAAACTGCTATGTTAATGCATGACAACGTTGATTTCACTGATATTTGTATAATGTACTTACAAAATTCTAGCTTTACTGATTGACTGACAGACATCGCATAGCCAAAATTATTTGCCACAAGAAGCTGAAATTTGGCATGTATGTTTCTTGGGGATCGTTATGGTGCCCTAAGAAGGGATTTTCTGAAATTCTCACAGGATCGGGCAGAAACAAACGGGCGTAGCAGCGGCCGTCCTCAAGTAATGTAGGTTATAATTATTTTTGAAAGTAATTTACTTCCACAGTTACCCTTCAAACGACCTACTGATCACACTAATATATAGACCAAATCAATAATTACTAGTGTTTAACTTAGCCTGACTTATAACTTAACTCAAACACCTACTTATTGAATATCCAAGTACACAAACCTGCAGGCAATAATATTTGCGCCATATTAACTCGCGGTTACTGTGGCTCGGATAATATTTGACTATTCAACTTGCGACCTCTGAGCTCCATGGACACGTGCCTATCAACAAAAGGGTCTTAATTGTGGACCACAATATTTAGGCAAATTTGAAGAGTGCTTTGAAAATGTAGTCGTTATTGAAAGTTTGGCTATGTGCTCCAGCTGGTGTGTATTTTGAGGGTTTTGACTTTCTGTGGTGTGATAGGTCAGATATATTTAAAGTCAAATGCTGTTCGCTACTCTTATATAAAAAATCAAATTACTGGATTATATTAGTTTTATTTTCACCCCAATACTGGGATATTAGAAGTAGTTATTAGTAAGTTGTAGTAAAAATATTAAATTATAAAAGTATACACTGTTACTAAACATTATAGCACAGAGATGAAATTTGAAAGTTTTAATACTTCTTAGTTTCAATAGATATTGTTTTTTTTATATTCCAAGTCCTCCAATATATTCCTCATTAAACCTATTGTCGCATGTGATCGCGACAGGTGGAAGTTGAAAGGGGAGGTCTTTGCCCAGCAGTGGGACACAAATTAGACTTGTAATAATAATAATAATATCCCCTTATCCATTGAACCAGAGCCCAGAGTAATTAGTTTCCATACAAGGTGCAATAGTCCTACTTAATAGTGCAGTTATGGAGGCTCCTCAGTAGGTGTCTCATCACATTATAGATTAAAACTCTCAAAGGGCCTCTGCATGTTGGACCTATGTCTCCGTGTACGCCTGCCAAATGGCCGTGTACTTTTTTAACACAATATGTTAGAAAAGTATGCGTGATGGAGAAACAAAAAATAATAATAATAAACCTAAATAAATAAAAAACATAATAAAGCGGATTCCAAAAATGTTTCCACGGGACTTCATGAGTTTCAAAACTCGTTGTTATCAATGGTCACTGTTAATGAACCGGGCTACACAGGTGACAAAGAAGTTGAAAAGTGTACTAGACTTCTTCCATAAAAAAGCGATCTCTAAAATACAAACCATTAAACAAGCACGTTGAACGAAGGAATCGCTCTAAACTCATCCAGTAAAACGTACGATGTCTGCTACGGACGTCCAATTAAAGAGAAAAACCTGATTGATGAAGTCTTATACAGATTCACTATACATACAGGGTGCCTACATCTAAAAATACCCACTTTCTGCCACGAGGCCCTCCGAAAATCGAAATAAAATGTGTGTGTCTAGAAATTGAATGTCTGAGCTTTTAATTTCCTTCACCTATTTCCGTTGTTATGTAGAAGGCCTGTTGACGAAAATGTTCGTGATTTTTTTCAGCCTAAGCGAAATTGCCATTTAGCTTTAAATGCTTCTTGGACCATTAATGTAGATAGAGGTCATAAAGATGTCAATAAAATTGAAATTGATTTGTGACGTCAGGAGTTGCCAAATATTAGGTGAAACTAAAAATATCATCGCTATTAAGATGACAGGTTATGCATAGAATTTTATATCTTCGTGTACATTAACATTGTATTTGGAGTATATACCGCGTAACTTCCTTCGTTTCTTAGAATCCGATATTTTGACACTGTTGGAAATATCAAATTTGATCTGGAATGTACTGAAATGTTGTGCATAAATGAATACTACGAGTAGGTATGTAAATTAGTCTACTAGTAACGTCGTGCATATACTGGAAACGGGAGTACGAGATACATAATTTTGGTTAAATTAACTGTGGTTAAGTCTTTTATCCCACGCTTTATTATCTTAATTCGATTTACTATTTGGTATAAATATTAATTTGTCCGTGTGGTGACGGATTAAGAATACGGAATGTCACCA
Source organism: Euclidia mi (assembly GCA_944739405.2). Taxonomy (NCBI): domain Eukaryota; kingdom Metazoa; phylum Arthropoda; class Insecta; order Lepidoptera; family Erebidae; genus Euclidia; species Euclidia mi. The sequence goes on along the minus strand of OX123186.2, from coordinate 2,294,866 downwards.
ACCCATATCATCCCATGGGTGTAGTAAGAGCCGACAGAGGGAGCATATTATGCAGAAAACAGCACTGTAAGAGAAGAAAAACTTGATACAAACTCTATACCAACCCGTTTGGCCAGCGTGGTATAGTAGGCCAATTCCTCTTTTCAAAGGAGAGGCCTAGTCCAGCAGTGGACTGTTAAAGACTGATGATGATAAATATTAATTTATGTAGGATATCATATATAAAAAAAACAAGATCTCGGCACACATGTAGCTCGTATAACTTTTAGTGGAATGAATTTTCAGACGAATTAGTAATTTGTGTGTAAAATATGAATCGTTTGGCGGTAAATTATGATTTATGTAAAACTGTCACTGATAAACAGAACCGCAGGAACAATTTTTGGATCAAACAAACTGTTGCCCTGTGTGACGATCGTAGGCAAAACACTTTGAGTAGTACTGTTGAACAGCTAGGTGGCTGCTTAAAACTGCTACCTTTCTGGCAGTTCAATTTATCCGCCAAAATGTCGTATAAAGAACAGGTGGGCCTTTTTAGGGCATTAAAAGTAGTTGATTTACCTATCTACCGGTGTAGGAAACCGTAATGAATGTTGGTTATACCAGGTACAAAGTACCACGAACGTATGACCCAGTTCGACCCGACCCGGGCGGGTTGCGGTTCGATCCTAATTTGCAATTCTAGGCGCATCGGGTCATGCTTCCATTTAAAAGTATGTTAGACCGTGTATTTGGAACTGTTTGGAATTTATCGTGTTTTATGCAAACCTTTAGAGACGAGGTAAACGGAGTTCTGTTTTAAGCGCATTATAAATGTTCTCAGTAGAATATAGTTGTTTGCAATACTAGATACATGACTGGCATTTGGTATAAGGAAGGGATCCTGTACTGCTATTGCAGAAAGATTAAAAAAAAGCGAATCACAGGAATATCATGTTGACAACTTACTAGCTAAAGAATATGCAGCAAATTTCATATGCACCACAGAATCCTTAATTGGAGGCCTTCTGTAGGTCAAGATACGTTTTTAAAAGAGCTGTGCTGTCGTATTTTTGAGTAAAAGCTTGGGTTTGGAAAGTGCTTTTTTAAGAGTAACTTTAAGTCCTTATGTCTCCATCCTCAAAGAGCTGAAGGTCACCAAGCGCCTGCTGACTACGTGCCAGAAAAGGATCTGGAGTTTCTTTGGGTACATAACGCGATCCCCATTGCACAGCCTGGAGAAACTCATCATTCTCGGACAAATGGAGGGGAAGCGCGCTAGCGGAAGAGCGCCAGCTAGATGGGTGGACCAACTCAAGGAGGTGACTGGAGGCCAGATAGAGGGAGCGGTACATATGGCGCAGAACCGGACCGAGTGGAGAAGATTGACATACAGTCACGATCCTCAGCATTGAGGGAACGACCAGAAAGACACTTAAGTCCACCAAAGGTTGAGTTGAATTCATGTGTAAAGTAAGATATTTTGAATATAAATACAAGGGTCACGATCTGAAGATCAGTCAAGTGTTGTTTTGTATGGGAATTCAACACACTAAACCTGACATAGTTCAAAGGCAAGGCGAGCATTAAAACCACTACACTACATAAATATACGTAAGATTTTTCCAACGCCTTACTTCGATGTAATAATAATTTGACAGGGTGAAAATAAACCACATTTTATTATTATTTTTATCCAATAACTATGTATTTGAATATATTCTCGTTATCATATTAAATTAAATGAAATTTAATTTTATACATAATGAAAACTACGAGGCAACTTTTCCAGACATAAAACGATACCATTACATAATACATTTCAATTTTCTCTTTTAATTAATATAACGGTGATTACTTAACCTTCGAGCTCCGCTAAATTTAGCTCTCATCGCTAAGCTCGGCTTTTTTATTTAAAGCTTTATCAATGGCTTTATTTAAAGGTGCCTTTAGTAACCGTTAGTTTATATTGAATTAATTCATGTTGCCTTCGTAACTGGTAGGACCCGTCTTTATATGCCATCGATGTAGAAACTTCCAATATTGTCGGTTACATTTAATTTTCCAGGTGCTAGTGCAGTAAGACTACATGCACCTAAAAATAATTTACCGGACAGAAAATACCCTCATTTTGAGGAACTCGTAACAATTTTCAAATTTATTTCAGAATAGTGGCAGACTGACTATTATACTAATGAGTCATGCGTTATACGATTGCAACTAGATGAGTTGTAATAATGCAAGAAAACCGTAATTCAAATAATACATACAGACACAACATAAAAATCTTTTCAAATTTAAGAGCGCTTTTTCCGTCGCAGGTGATTTCACGGATTTTTATTGTTCTATGATGTTACGGATGAATAACAATTAATGAAAAAGATATATAAAATGTGAAAGTTCAGTTCTTTATTAAGCTATTGTTAAAGAAAATATATGTCTTCGTGCGTACAATACTTTGAGTATGACAGCTGATGGATAGATACTTTAATCTTAAATAATTCATCTGCATTTATTTACTTAAGGATCACTGTCAAAGAAATATATTTTCTACTTTTCTTCTTAGTTTCAGTTCAACATTTAACCTCGGATTTACAACTTCGTCCCTTGCGTTTACAATTGCACACTCTCGGTGGAATCAATCCAAAGTTTCAATTGATTTACAGTACCATTCAGCCCGTACTTTGAACCCAGATTTTGACTTCTACTTGGAAGAAATATTCGCATGTAATTGGTTCGATAAAACTTATTGTTAATAAGTTTAGGTGATAGTAAAGACAAAATTAATGTACACGTTCAGATAATTGGGTCTTGATTATGTTATATCGAGAAAGTATCAGTAAAGTCTCCTGAATACATTTGTAAAAACAAATTATGATGTAACAGTAGGATATAATAGTAAAAATTGAAATTAAACTAACATTTATTCATTCTTGATTTTACTAGGTATTATTTTATATATTTTTTTAACAATATATTTAGAATTTCTTTTTCATACCTGACGTATTGGTACAAGACCAGTGGTCACGAGAAGGAAGAAATGCATAGAACATTCTCTTTGGCAAGCTCTAACTCGAAGACTATCAAATGGTAGATACAAGCAATAATAATTATGATAAAGTTCAAAATACTTATACCATTAATTCTTGTGCAGTTATAAATTACCCCACTCACAGAAAATGCAAATTACAGTAAAATAAGCAATCTTAATGTAATTAATTGAAGATCTAGTGTATTAATGGGCACTAAAACTGTACAAAAATTGGGTTTTTATGAGACCCCGTGTTTATAGGGCATAAATACGAAGATATTAAATACATAAATACATACATAGACTCACGCCTGTTTCCCGGAGGGGTAGGCAGAGACTACGGAACGCCATTTGCAACGATAGATATTAAATATTGTATAAAAATTGTTTCCATTTACGTTATCTGTCCTTGTTTGATAAAATCTTCCGTAGGTATATATAATACTTCGCTGTAGGGTACTCGACCGGCTAGGAGCTTGGTAATTAATAAGGCTTTTGTATTGCAATTTATCGTGTCTGCCCCACTTACCTGTAACTGGTGTATTCACCCCACGAAATTTGTTCACCTACATTTTTGACTTACTGTTATAAATATGTTTTAATTAATTCAAGGAAGTCTCCTGTGTAATTTGAACGAGGAGCTCCATTACTTTTTAATTAAAGGTAGTGGCATACTGTACCGGCACCGTAACAGCGCAGCTCTATCACATCTCGAAGTTATTAGGTATCAGTAAGCATGCTGAAACCTGCTAGTGGTATTTTATATTGGCGTTATAAAATACTAGAGGATACCCGCGGTTACACCCGCGTTATTTAAGGTTACTGCTCCGCTACCTTCGCTCATAGCGCGATGTTGTATAGCCTATAGCCTTCCTCGATAAATGGGCTATCGGACACTGAAAGAATTTTTCAAATCGGACCAGTAGTTCCTGAGATTAGCGCGTTCAATCAAACAAACAAACAAACTCTTCAGCTTTAAATATTAGTATATAAGATATGATAGGTACGAGATACGATTTTATGACCAACTTAAAATTACAAGTTAATCGCGGGGTTGGCGCTTTTATAATGTACCACGACCTTAACACTTAAAGGTTGTATACCATGTCTACTTCAGCACATTTGGAATATCAACTACAATTGACGGATAACTACTCTCAAACTGGAAATTGCGTTACTAAAGGCTAATTTTTCAAATAAATCGTCAGATAAAAATTATTCGTCGAATAAAGTATAAAACGAACAATTTAAAAATGACAGTTGTAATTATTAATTAATTAAAATGCCATTTAAATTCAAATATTTTCTTTCAAGCTAATATTCAGCCAAATCCGGTTAGACTAGAAAGCGGACCCCAGATTGAAACTGGGGTAACGCTAAGAGGATGAGATGATGATGAAAAAATTTTCTTTCATATTTTGTCAGAATACAATTTATTCGACGGATATTTTTATCTGGTGGTTGAAATATCGGTCTTTAATAATCTTTTCACCGCTTTTAAAAGAAACGTCTTGCATTATTGAAAATACTTTTCTCGATGTTTTAACCATTCACATCGACCAAAACCTAATCATAAATGAAGCATCTTAAAAAGCATTTTATTGCTTCGACCAATTCGGGGCTCAAAGCCTGAACATTCGGCTACCATTACGGTTGCCCTATTAGCCTTCGCAATGAATAGTGCGGGATCGAAAAATGTAATTCTCTATAGTACCTACGCCGCAGGTGAGATCCTTCGTGATAAATGGACTTCCATTTCAGATGAGCCAAGTTTAAGTGGAGTTCGCTCAATATTTTACTCAATTTTAGTAATTGTTTTTATGTTTTAACTTGATTTGTTGTCTTATTGGGAATATAATCTTATTAATAAAGATTTTTCTAGTATTATAAAAGTGAAAGTTTGTGATTATCTAGACGAAACATTGCAAGTTGTCTTTCTGGTAATATAGTTATATCTTGTCCGCCTTTGTATATTATTTTTTGTTATGTGCTTTAACTTAATTAATAAAATAAATATCATAGATATAAAATAATGCTGAATTAAAGTGATTCTACAATACAATATTCAATAGCCAATACAACGACAGTCATATCGCTTTCAGCAACGTTTTCTGACAACCTCAGTATCCCTTAGAAGCTGTTGTCTGAAAGAAATCCAATGTATTAAGTTAAATATGCTACGTGTATTCCCAAATCATATTCAATTTATCACACGTTGCGGCCATGAATATTGCTACATAACAATGAACGTCGCTAAAGAAAAGCATAATACTACGTAAAAGGGTAGCCAGTTATGTATTGTATTCATGTTATTATTAACATTTAAATACATTTGCATATTTCAGCTATGCTAGTTCCTTCGTTTTAAGTAAGAAGCATTATTTAAATATTCGTGTAAAGATTAGAAATATGATTGTGTTTGTTTCTGATAGATCTGCTTACTTTGGGACTAGATGGTGTTGGGTGAATCTTGTATCGCTCTGAACTTTACTAACATTCAAACAACGGTGGAAATTATTGTGAGTAGTAATCTGTCATGTTGGGATCGGTACATTTTTCTCAGTAACCAAAACCACAACTTAGAGGCTTTAGTACCTATTTCGAACTTTTTTATAACTTTTATTCAGAGCCCTACAATTACACCAGTATAGGCGCCTGAGCAAAATACACGTAGATTTCCAAATAGACCATAGAAAAGTCATAAAGCATAGCACTCAACTATAAAAACACGTCTTACAAAACTTTTACTAACTTTTGTAGGTCATCTTGTACTTAATATTTTGTATTATGTCAGTGTATCCAAATTTTCGCAAGTGGGACGTACCGGGTTGATATGGCGGGTGACTAGGAGTTTTATTCAGAGCGCAATGTCGGGTTTCGCGGTCACCCGGTTGCTGGTTATTGAATTTACAATAATTGGGGACGTATTATGGGGGCTTGATTGTCATGGCAGAAGTGTTAGACAAATTTTGTAATGGACTGGCTAGGAAAAAGATTTATGAAAGGAAGTGGAGAGGTCACGTAGAGCGCGGTAAAAAGGGTCTTAATATTTTTATGAAATATTATTCTTAATTTACTATGCTTCTAGATTAGTTTCCGTTATGAGTAGCATCACGTTGGTAAAGTAATGGAAAGGGTCAACTGCAAAATATGTCTGCTATCTTCCACCCCTTATGTATAAATGCCAATCTCATTTTGCGTGGAATCGGCAGTTTGTCCACCCATTTAAAATATATATTTTATTTATTTATTTATTTTGAAAATAAGCCAGTCTAGTAACAGTTTTAGAAACTCCATATGAAATATGTCTTTTGCCGTCGATCAGGTACTTGCCAGTTTCTTAATATAATAATAATATCTTTTATTTCAGTAACAAATAATTACAAAAACAATAATTGATGCCAAACAATGCCTGTATTAGGAGACTTCGCTCTTCCATAAAGTAAAGCAGTGTCATAATCTAACTCAACTTAATTTTTTATTTTGCTTTTTTTAACAAACAAAAGAAAGATAATATGGTGTGTGTGCATGTGAGTGAGTGTGTGTGTGCGTGTGCGTGTAAGTGTGTGTGTGCGCTTGTGAGTGTGTGTGTGCGTGTGTAAGTGTGTGTGTTATTTTATGTGCTGTAGGAGTGACTCAGTATCTTCATACGTAAGGTTTTTATCCAACTCTCTAATATTCTTTTACAGTCTCTTAATGTTTTAGGATATATGTATGTATATTTCTTTATTTACTTTATTATATAAAATAGCAGGCCGTTTATTATATTGCATAGCGGCAGATTGAGTTTTGGTTTGTGAGACCATTGCAATAATGTATTTTCGTCTTTTTGTCAGTACGTTTATATCATACGGTAGAGTCATGAGATGGTCATGAAAATATTGTTTAGTGATGTATTATTACGTTGATGTTATTCACACCACATCATAATATCAGTATTAATGTGAGCTAATGTCTGCACAAATATTTTTGTCTGCAGTCGTGAAGATATTATCGGACATTAATTTCTCCGCGGGAAACAAAACCATTATCGGTAGGCTCCGTATAATAAACACATTATTTGTTTCAATACAAATCTTTACTGAATCATCCAATATAACGATTGCCTAAAAAGCTATATCGTAAAATGAGTTTTGTTATCAATTAAACAATTCAAGTAAATAGATCAAAATACAGCGTTACAAATAACTTATAAAAATAATACGGTGAGAAAAGTCTTTTAAAAATAGCAGGCTATCTGATAATGAGAAATTCTAAGAATTGTAAGGAAAAACGGGTCAAGACGGATCTTGGCAAAGCCCATCAGGGTTAGCAGCAAAATACGATTACTGGATTTCGTGAGAAAAACAAACAGGAAACAATTGTGGTTTAAATTACCGAAGAACAAACGACAGAGTTGATTTGAATTTCCAAAGATGTGTGATTGAAATATAAACTAGTTCTGTCCATCGGAACGTTTCCTGGACGAAATTGTTTGTTTTCTTTTCTTTGTAACTTCATATGGTGAAAATTAAGGATTTTCTTTCATACATAAACATCTAAACCTAAATATAGCAAGACTTATCAAAGTGTTTACTTTATTACGTGTTTGAGAACCGTTACGTCAATATTAGTATACGCATTAATCCTAAAGGTTTTGAAGTAGTTAATAGACATTATAGACAATTTCTAAAATGGTAGTAGTTTATATTTAAGCAATTAAAGAAAATTAAGTACTCAATGTAACTAACGTGTGGTGACGGATTAAGAATACGGATTGTCACCACCCCATATCATCCCATAGGTGTCGTAAGAGCCGACAGAGGGAGCATATTATGCAGAGAACAGCGCTGTAAGAGAAGGAAAACTTGATACAAACCCTATACCAACCCGTTTGGCCAGCGTGGTATAGTAGGCCAATTCCTACTTTCAAAGGAGAAGCCTAGTCCAGCAGTGGACTGTTAAAGGCTGATGATGATGAATGTACCTTACTAATAATATTTCCAAAGTTTGAAAACTTCTATAGCCGGTTGTTACAATAGAAAAGTAACTATTACATTGAATTTACAAAGAACGTACAAACTGCGATATATAATTTCACTTTTCTCAAAAATGTATCCGCTTTATTCGGCTTTAGAATAAACTTAACCATTTAAAGACTTACGGTATTCAAAAGATAAATAAGTTCCTTGCTACCCAAATCACTAATCTCGCCTCCAACATCTGTCCCAGACAAACAGAATGATGTTTGAGGACTTCAAGATGTCAATGGGTATTAACTTTTTCAATTTCACTACACAATACTAAAGACATGTTCTGCTAGTAAGATTTAAACAAAAACTTTTGATCCCCGCTAAACGTTTGGTCTCAGTGGACGAGGGAAAGTTAAAACTGAGCTTGATTTCTTTTTTTATTTGTTAGAATTTCTTTTTGCGCAATTGATTTTTAGAGCCGTGAAATACAATGATAACCTTTAAACACATGATATAAATATATCTGTACGGAGTTATTCAGTTTACAAAAATATGAAAAGGCATGTTTTATCGCGGATTTGATTCATAAAAAAAATATGTTTAATGAATGATATATATATAATTGTCCGTGACGGATTAAGAATACGGAATGTCACCACCCCATATCATCCCATGGGTGTCGTAAGAGCCGACAGAGGGAGCATATTATGCAGAAAACAGCACTGTAAGAAAAGGAAAACTTGATACAAACCCTATACCAACCCGTTTGGCCAGCGTGGTATAGTAAGCCAATTCCTCCTTTCAAAGGAGAGGCCTAGTCCAGCAGTGTACTGTTAAAGGCTGATGACGATGAATGAATGATAATAATAATGTAACTGAAACCCGACTACTACTTACGATAAAATTATACTCATCATCATCATCATCGTCATCAGCCTGCCGTAGTCCACTGCTGGATATGTTGTAAAGTAACATAGCTTATATCCAGTTTATAACAAAGATGATATATCACTTGTTACGTAACTAAAAAGGTTGTATCCGTAAATCTTTTTACTTAAAGAAACGTACTTAGTTACAAAGCGTTAAAGAAATCCCAACCCGTTGCAGTCAGGATTACCTGATTGCAACGGGTTGGGATTTATTTAACGTTTATTTTTTACTAGAGGACGCCAGCAGCTACGCCTGCATTTTTTTTAAATTTACCCGTTTTGGCCGATCCCGTGGGAATTTTGTGAAATTCCTTCTTAGTGCACCCCTACGGTCCCCAAGGAACATACATGCCAAATTTCAGCTTCCTGCGCCCAATAGTTTCGGCTGTAGCGTGTCTGTCAGTCAGTCAGTAACGCAAGGATTTTATATATTAAGATTAAAAAAGCGTAGCATCTTTTTCTGGCAACTCAGCATCACAACGTAAGGAATATCCATTTTCATCCGCGCCGCCAATCGCTTCAACCTTGCAGCCACTGAGGCCATGCACTAAAGGCAACTCAAGTGGAATCCAATCTTCCCGACAAGAGCGACAAACTAAAGTTGAACTAATCATGGACCATATCTCAAGTGTTTGAACGCTCACTGCATATATTAGCCCTTGTCTGAAGACCCTACTTGCGACATAACATCATCAACTGATAATTTATTCTTATCTTTACACTGGATTTTTTGCAAATTGAAACTTTATTTGGTAGTTGAAGAGCACGTCGATAATATGAATAGAGTTTCAATTTTGAGAATTTCGTTTAAAATATGTTCTGCTGTTTTATGAAAATTCGAGTAATTTGTATAAGAAGTAGGTATCATCGACGTTGCGCTTTATCGAAGCGATTGGAATCTATATTTTAATAATTTTCTTTTAAGGTTTTGCGAATCGACTCTACGTGAAGAGTTAAATATAGCTTTTAAAATCATAAAAATATACGACGCTACAGGTAGCAAGAGCCGTCAATTGCCAATGACTGTATGGCTGTACAGGTCATCATCATCATCAGCTCTGAATATAAACTGTCCCACTGCTGGGCACGGGCCTCTTCTCACTATGAGAAAGGTAAGGCCATCTGTACTGGTCAGACAACATTTATTTATATTATTACTAGAAGTCGCCAGCGGCTTCGCCCTCGTCAATTATACATATAAACCTTCCTCTTGAATCAATCTATCTATTAAAAAACCGCATTAAAATCCGTTGCGTAGTTTTTAAGATTTAAGCATACATAGGTACAGACAGACAGAAGACAGACTTTGTTTTATACTATGCAGTGACGATGGAAGTTATTCACTATTATGCCAGAACTATTACAACACATATACCTGTACAACAATCAGTCATATCACATCAAAAGGGTTAACCACGCCTGTGTGTGCATAAAGACGTCGTAAAACACATGCATGTGTGTGTGCATTCAAACGCAACACTAGACTGCGTCGGTATCGACCGGTTTGCGGTCGATGACCTCAATGCACTGCAATTTCAGGCGAAAACGTGCTCTAATTTATGCTGACTGTGGAAAATCTAGATTTATGGCGTGAAAAAATCGTGTGGAAACGATAAAAATGAGACAGCTTGTGAATTTCGGTATCCTTTTGTGCAGTTGAAGTGCACGTAATATGGTTTGAGATTCAGTTTGATAAAAAGATGAAGTAAGCATTTTATATACGTGTCCTGAAATCTTATTATCCGTTTATTTATTGGTTAGGTAATGTGTTTTTCTATTAGCAGAAAAAGTAATAATAAAAGTTGTTTAAGCGCGAAGCGTTATAAAAATAGATGACATTAAATCACGGGTGAACAGTTCAAATTTATGGGAAGTCGAGATTTACTTTAAAGCTTCTTTACATCTGGTTTACGCGTTTTGGGAATAATATTGTCTAAAATACGACTGTTATTCGTAAAATATGGAATTAGGTACTAAGAATTTTCTTGCACGAAAAATACAATTACATAACTAGAGCTCGCATAAGTGGCATGAACTATTTGGTATTTAATCGTGGGAAACATTTATTCAAAATTATGACAGAACAATTTTGATAAGGTATATTTTCATACCCATTCTGCATGAAAAGTTATGGTTTAAATTGACCATTTAAGTTGGTTTATAAACGGGTCACGACAGCAAATTTATGGTTAAAATAAACTGGAATCGTTATGCAGCAAATTTGCACTCCTAGCATGCATGTCGAATATTGCTAGGCTAGCAATATTTGACATGCATGCACCTATGCAGTTTGCATTAAAATTTTGCCGTATTGCATACCTTTATGCTATCCCTATGGATAGCATAAAGGTATGCAATACGGCAAAAAAGGTGGCTTTAAAAGTTTGAGTCGATGATAAATCGTCTTATAATTGTGAATGAAAAATTTAATCAGCTTTCATTTACTTTTATAAGACGACTTAATACAAATCGCTCTCGATTACCACTTGAAGAAAATCCTGGAATTTTATTTATTTGGAAACATTCAATTATCAAAAGACTGCTCGTGAATTAAAAATACCTATTCAAGTCTGCGAAGTTAGTGTCACATTACAGTACTGAAAGTAGATAATAACATTTAGTTTTATATTGTAGATAGAGTTTGAAACAGGATCGCCGTCTCTAAGTGTCGAAGCAGGTGAAAACAATAAACTTTATACTTAAGCATTATTTTTGTATGAAACACAAAAGTTTCAGGGGTTAAGAACCTCATACGGTTTCTCCACTATTCCAAGCTTAAGTAAAAGTGTTTAAAACTTTTCCGCTGACTTCTATCAGTGATTGTATGAACTTCAGTTCCGCTTAGTTAAGCAACGCAGTGAGCACGTTAATTGGGAGGTGGAGAGGTGGAAACAGAGACAAACCAACTATCCAAAACTAAACCTTCGTATCTAAACATAAAGTATATTTTACAGTGGCAAAAACAGAAGGGTTTAACAACATTTTTTTCTATTTATTATTTCACACTGTTGTCTTATAGTAGATATAAATCTAAAGCTTTAACTTAGTACAAAAAGGATACGTCAGTAACAGGAGACACATTTAGTTTAAAAGATAAAAGACAGAATCCTTTTAAAGATGAAACGCTTTGTGACATTGAGGACGTATTAACAAAAGATTTTATCTTAAAATATATTTGATCCTGTACATGAACGTGGCTATAGAGCTTTGTCTTGATTGTTGTTTTGTCTAGAATTTTCTCCTTCTTCATTATAGAGAGCTTAAGTCTTGTTTCTTTCGGAGTTCATCCGCCGTGCTCATAGATTTAGTTTAATAATATAATAATAATATAATATTCTACCACATTCACACATCACCATCTAGTCCCAAACTAAGCAGAGCTTGTACTATGGGTACTAGATAATGGATACATATATACTTTTTTTTTGTAAATACATATATATTATATTACACCTCTGCCTACCCCTTCGGGGATACAGGCGTGAGTCTATAAATAAAAATAAATAATATATTATACATAGAAACACCCAGACCAAGACAAACATCCATGTTCATGCACACATATGTTTGACTTGAGCGGGAAACGAACCCTCGACCTTCGGCGTAGCAGTCGCTTACACTCCCGCTGCGGTAACCAGTCGTCAATATCGTATCATCGTTATAATTTATGAAGACAAATATTTTACTTATTGAGTTTATTAGGAGTATAACTCGAAAAGAACTTTACATAACTTTCTACCATTTACGGTTCTTAGAAAAGGCGTCGCTGATATGAAGAAAACTTGAGGAATCCACGTGTAACTACGATCAAAGTAAAGTTGAGAGTTTGAGGGCCCTAAAATAAAAAGGTTCCGTCTGGTAAAAGTTTTCAAGTGACTTAAATACTTACAAAGTGGAATGAAAAAGGTACTGACAATTGCTTGAGAAGCATTATTTTGTCTCGTATACTTTAAAGTAACAACTGAATGTGTTCTAGACGCATTAAGTTAGATGGCAGGATGAATATGAACTGAGTTGGAGACGAAAGCGTGGAAAGAGCGAAAGATCATTCTGGAAAGTTGTGAAAAAAGAAGCAATTTACTAAATTACGTATTTCGGACATACATTTATTTGAACCAAATTGAGTTCTTCGTGAATATTTAGGGACTGCCTAAAATATTGCTTATTATATTTTTAAATAAACCCGTGTTGTGGAGAATATGCTTCAAAGAAGTTTTTTCTCTAAGTCATTATTTATTGGACACACGTCTTCGAAAATATTGGCATAAGCTTCTTAAATTATGATTGAATGTTGTGAGCACTGATCATTATGATTCAATAAAGACAGATTTTATTCGGCAAAGTTTTGATCAGAAATCTGCTTTGTATTTTTGATCGAGTATACTGTAGATATAGGTATTTACATATTGGTTTTGGATGGTGAGGTCTTTAAGGACTTGTCTTATTTTCATTAGATTTTCTCCTTGCGTTTAAAAAGCTTTGGGTTCATTTCCTTGTACCCGAGATATTTTATTTAGTGCCGATCTTATAGGTTTAGATTTTTTATTGTCATGAATAAATATGTCAGCTATTGTTCAGTAAGAATGATGTAATAATCCCTCTCTCTCTCTTTGTCTCTCTGTCTGTCTCTCTCCCTCTCTCTTTCTCTCTCTCTCTCTATATTTCTCTCTCTCTCTCTCTCATTTAAGGTACTTGTCCATGTGGCAATTTCCATTTCTCTCCATCAGGTGTCATTCCTTTACTTCCTTAAATCAACTATAATAAAAAAACACTGAATATGGCTCAGGTTATTGCACTTCGGTAGTTAACCAATTTATTTTTAAGGAGCTTGTCGTGTTGAGCACTAATAAATGAACGAAGTGACGTCTAGTCTTGTCTATTCGCCTTGTTTATTACCTGCCGACATTTTAGTTCTAATTACAGACTTGACTGTTGTGTTTTATTACTTATACTCAGAATTGTCGCAAGTATTTTCAAGCTCTTAGCAACAGCTTGCAGTTTAGTTTTTACGAAAAAAATGATTTGATTGTTGTGAGGTGGCATATAAATGTTCTTTATATTATGATCTTTTTAATTTGCGTGAGTCAAAATAGGCAAAACGTGTCAACCATAAAAAATATTGACTACCAACAAGATTTTCCCACGAAAATTACTTTAAGGGGCGGAACATATCTGACGGAAGATCCGTCGAACGTATCTTCGGTCGCGTATATTCCGTCAAATGAGTCGGTACACATCTGACGGAAAATGCGTCGAGCTTACCTCCACACATTTGCTAAAAGCGTGGCTATTATGCACACATATAAGTTTGTTCGTGCAGGGCCGTACTCAGGGCAGCTCAATATTTTACTGTCATATTCTTTTACCTAATCATTTTTCGTGTTCCCTGATGTTATGTAGTCACTGAAGTCCGATAGTTATTTATATTGTGATGCGAGTTTGAATATTAAAAATATGTCGGACTTAAGAGATTTTTATAGTAGCCAACAAGGGTTTTTTGACTATATTTCCTATATAGGTATGGAGGTTCAAAATTAAAAGACGATGATATGATTTGGTTACGGTTTTTAAGAAAATACAAATGATAAAGAAGGGGTTATAGTTGCAGCGCATGACACAAAATGTTTTCTATGTAGGTATTTTAATATACACGCTGATTTTTAATTGGTTTTGGAGCGAAAGCCATCTTATTACTTATCGTTAAGAGAACCTAACCAGCTAATAAAATTTGAAATCTAAGCTATAAAAATCGTAACAAAAATATTAAATTATTGGTACGAGAGTACGTAGTTATGAAAGAAATCGCGCGCGCCGATGTATGTTCGATCGTGCCACACACATACCTACACAGATAGATATTAAACACACGACACACACAGATAAACATTGCACTGTAGTTAGTAGTACAGACCCCGCCCCCAGCGTACGCGCATAGCAACGCGGGGCGACAGGGGTAAGGGCGGGGGTCGGCTGCAATTTGCCGCTCGTCACTTCGACAGTCTCGCGAAATTAGGTTGTGGAGGATAAAGGTGTGGTGTTCCTCCAACTAGAGGGAGGAGCCTCTAACCAAGATTGGTGGTCGTGCTTGGTGGCCTGCAGGCCGACGGACATATTTTGGAACTTGTATATATGCCGCTTGTCTCGCGAAAGTTGATATCGCGGTTCAGGATTGTTTGAATTTTTCCCGCGTTGTTAGGTGTTGCAGTCGTAGTTGTGTCATAGTAGTTCCGTCGTTATTGGGTAGATGGCGCTGTGCGGGTGTTATGTAGCTGGCCGCTACATCACTCCCCCCCAAGACCGGAGGTCGTTCTTGAAGCTGATGGAGTCGGTTGTCGAGTGCCAGTGGGGTCTGTAGTCGCTTGCCGCAGTGTGCTTCGCAAGTCCCACGGTGAGGCGGGGAGAGGTTGCGAAGGTGATGTGCAGTCGGTGATGAGCAGTAGGCGATGAGCAGTGAGCGTTGAGCAGTGAGTGTCCCACAGTGAGTCGGGGAGTTGCTGCGTAGTGGCTGCGTAGTGGCTGCGTAGTTGCTGCGAAGCGGTTGCGTAGTGGCACTGCTGCGTGTACGGGAGCGATGGCCGCTGCTTAGGAGGACCGTGTGTGCAGTGAGGTGTGCCGTGGCGCTGGAGAGGTTGGCTGGGGTGACTTGCTTGCTGACCATCAGGTGAAGTGTGGAGTGAGGCGAGGTGGAGATGAGGACGCTGTTGCTGGATCTGACCGGTGAAGGCTTCTTCAGATCACGTCGGGAGCTGCTGGTAATCTGACCGGTGAAGGTTGCTTCAGATCACGTCGGGGTCACCAATGTGGAGGATAAAGGTGTGGTGTTCCTCCAACTAGAGGGAGGAGCCTCTAACCAAGCTTGGTGGTCGTGCTTGGTGGCCTGCAGGCCGACGGACATATTTTGGAACTTATATATATGCCGCTTGTCTCGCGAAAGTTGATATCGCGGTTCAGGATTGTTTGAATTTTTCCCGCGTTGTTAGGTGTTGCAGTCGTAGTTGTGTCATAGTAGTTCCGTCGTTATTGGGTAGATGGCGCTGTGCGGGTGTTATGTAGCTGGCCGCTACAAGGTCAACGGGGCGTTCGTACGTCACGTTCGACCCCGTCATTGTACCCGTGTTACGTCGCGCGCGCTTCGTAATGGATCGGCATTATGAATATTCCAATATTGAGTTCGCGTCTATGGTGCGAATGTATTACATGTCTGGTGAAAATATGGAAGAGGCGAGGCGCATGTATTCGTTACCAGACCACCTGGAATCGTTGCGCACGCGAGGTATTCACTCACCCTAAGTGCCATCACCATCACCAAACACAATCCTGGCTGTAGTGCAACGCCTCATAAACATCGGTCAGTTTAGCAGTGTATTCAGTGCAGTTTGAACAAGAAATTTGGCATCGTAATTAATTAGTGTTTTTCTAATTAGCTATCATTAACAAAAGACAATGTGTGAAAGGTGTAAATTGATTGTGATGTACGAGTACCTAGGCAGCAAACAGCAAAGGTAATTGGTTTATTCATTATTGAATACCTACTGTGATTACATTCTTATAAATACCATAGAAATACGCAAGTACTAAACTTTTCCATTGTTAAAATCTTTGTCTAGTTATTCAAAAGATAATGTAGGTACCTATGTCTAATAACGTAACGAATAATTCTTAGTTTATCGTTTTTCTTCTACTAGTTCATCATGATTTCGTAAACCCACAGCTTGTTTCGACGAAATTCTAAGTCCGAGTAATGTTCCAAGAAATTATTGAATAGGTATAGCTATTTAGTTACATACGTTTATTACTTTAATTATTTATTACTGCACTTGGTTGGCGTAGTGGTTTAAGCGATGTTTGACACAACACTTTGTGTGATTCATAAATTGTTGTTTTGACTGCTGTGTCCGTTACGTATCATTATCAGTCGGCAGTTCGGCACTAACAACCTACAACCGCTGTAGGTAAACAACAGCAACAGCTGACGGCTGCGCCCGGCGCACGCGGCGAGGTCATGACCGCGCGGCGCGCGAACTCTACCTACTCATAAACAACTGTGTGTACTACGTATTTCCAGCAGTTACTGACTTTTATAACTTTTTTGTTTTAGGTGCTAGGTGAATTTTGATTTTGAATATGAATAGAGGATTTTATTTCGGACATGAGGTTTTTTTTTCCTAAAACAATAAAAAATCAGCGTGTATAAAGTTTGGAAATTAAAAGGCGTAGCCGTGAGATTTATTGCCTGTTCTTTCTCATGGTTCTAACTTCTACGCCTCTACGTCGCATTAACTGTCAATGATAGAAGATTCTTTGGTAAAAGTGGATTTTGGTTACAAATAGTGTTCTTCTTGTTTTATATTCTATTTTTTTTTGTTTAATAAGACAAATCCCGCACTAGGAATAAATCCTGTGTCGCGGGGGACTTTACAAACATACAACTAACGGACACAATAAACACTCAGACTCGAAACAACAATTTATGGATCTCACAAAGTGCTGTCTCGTTTGGGGATCGAACCCACAACACTCGGCGCAATGTCAAGAGGCGAGGAGGCTGATTAAGCCTTAAACTACTATGCCAACCGTGCAGTCCATATTCTATAGCTATACCATAAGTTTTTCAGAAGGAACTTCATCTTTTGGCTATCTGAAATGTATATAAAATCATTTACTTACATTATATTGCGATTATTTTTAATTATGCTAATTATATAGAAAGGCAAATAACGGTGCCTAGGCCAAATTATATTTAGTAGAAATAATTAACCAATAATTAATTAAATATTGAACCGAGTCTGTTCAAACGACCAAAAAACGTACAGTGAATAATGATCATATAAAAACGACTCATGAAAACATACTAATATCATCAAAACTTTCTCAGCTACGAAACTCAAAGAATTCTGCTAATAGTTTATTTGCAATTGCAAAATAATACACATATTATGTTTGTTAAACAGTTCCGCTCGTAAAAAGCTTGTTGAAATTAACTTTTTCACTAACAGGGGAAGTCCCCTCAGCTAGCACACCTGCAATAAGTGTGTTTATTACCAAGTACTAGCATATAGTTTCGTACTCCATACTAGATACAGGTAATGTATGGCATTTTGTGAATGAATCTACTTTTGCCTTATGTCAACAAAGAACAAAAACATTTCATGAGCCATAGGCACATAGCAAAAACTATAATAATATTACTTAGGTGTCTTTATACAAACAAAATTTTAATCCCCGCCTTAAGTTTTCTCCAACAGGCTGCCACCATTGGTTTCATTTGTAGGTTTTACATTATATGCAAACTTACACCTATCTGTCCACCAACTGGACAGGCACTAAGTTGCTGCACATGGTACTGGCATTATAATTGATTTGTTCCATTGCTGATAACATTCTTGCTAACTCAGAATCCAACCTTTCCCCAGCATTGTTTTTCATGATTATCTTGTCTTGTCCAATCTTGCTTAACCTTTATAATAGAAGTACACTTTCTTAACAACATGTATAAACCCAAAACACTTCTTGAACAACATTGTTGCAAAAGTTTAGCTATACTGTATCAATGTGTGTGTACATATAATTTCAATGTATATATGGCTGGGTTGTATAATTTGTGGCATGGTAAATAATTAATCAATAACTTACTTATTAGAAGTACATAATATTAGTCTTGTGTCTGCGGCTTTGGCCTGTAGGTATTCAAAGTTTAATTCTTTTTCCATATCAATGTTTTATTATTAGCAGGCATTTCTATAGTATCCATAAGAGTCATATTATTAGATTCTGCTAGTTTAACTAAATCAGCAATGTCACGAAGGCCCCAAGACGCATTTCTTGCTCTAAGAGAGGCATCAAACTAAACATTACTATCTGGTGAAATAACACCATCCTTACTATAAGGCCCATATGTGATCATAAGTGCATCAGTTTTTAAATATTTGCCAGCATTTTCAAATAAACCAAATTTGTTCAAAAACTGTAGGTGAAAAATTCAGAGAAAATTTGGGTGTACATAATTATTATGTTTGTTGTTTGTTTGTTTGTGCTTAATGTTACTAACTTTTCTTAAATTCTCAGTGCTGGTTTTAAGGTATTTTTTAGAAAATATGATTAAAATCATAAATAATTCTGCCAGACTCATTACGACGGCAGTAATTCCTGTAGACCTTTAGAACCTCATACCTAAAAATTGGCCCACGATCCAGGCTAGCAAGTATGCGTACACACTTAGCACATACTAACACTGCATTATTCTACACATTTCGTTTCTGAAAAAATAATAAAGGCCTTGCGGCCCTGGAATCTTACTCTACTACGCGTCACTCAAAATCACCGATCTGCGAATGACATGGATATGGCATGTCCAATACCTACGAATTTAGCGTGCATACCTACGAAATCAGCGTGCATACCTACGAAATGTTGGGCAATTTAAAATGGCTGCCATTTGGGTTGTACTCCAGAATATAATCGATATCGATATGAAGCCGTTCAGAGGAAAATAATACATTTTTGTAGTAAGTTACTTTAGTTAGTTTTAATCTATTGCCAGATTAGTTTATTTCATAATGCAAATGTGGGCGAACATGGCAAAGCGAAGGACGACCCTTGTATCAAACATGTAACAAAATATTCTCTGAAAGCCAATATCGATACTGTGTCGCTGAAAAAGTACCGGACATGAATGGCACCATACATACGGTAATGAAACACACAGCCTAAAGCACTGATTCATCTGGTTTTTAGACATATTTATGCACAAAAACAAAATTATTATGTTCAATATACAACGATTTTACAGCAGATGTACCACAAACCTAGGCAAAAAATATGGCGACAGTGGCACGAATGACATTTCTAATAAAATATCGTCATGATTTCAGTAAACTAGGGCTATCTCTTTTTTCTTACAGAGATATCCCTAAGACAAAACGAGACAACACTATGTTTGGTGGCGTTATGTTGATTTTGTATATATGTGTATAAAAAAAATCATGGTGAAATGTGGGTGTAATATTACACCTCTGCCTACCCCTCCGGGGATACAGGCGTGAGTCTATAAAAAAAAATATAATATATAATAATATATGTGTATAATGTAATTTTTCTATATGTACTATTTGCCCTCTCCATGTATATTCCTTACTCAATGGTCAAAATTCACGTGGTGCGTGGTGCGCGCGACGTCGACGGATAATCCGTCAGTACGCTCGACGTACTAACGGATCTTCGGTCAGGTGTGAAAGGTTGAACGATTTTCTATACATTTGTATGTATTGGCGTTACGCGACGGATAAAACGCGACGGATCTTCCGTCAGATATGTTCCGCCCCTAATATTTAATGACATCTATAATCAAATACTTCTTTTAATGGTATTACCGTATCAATGATAAATTTAAAGATCGCTTACACAAGAATATCTATCATATATTTTGAAATGCCTCAAATATTATCCAACACAATCGAACCACTTAAAATTGTATGAGTTTCGAATATTTTATCGATAAATCGCATATCACTCGCTACATTGAAACTTTCGAAGTTCAGTATTGATAGTATTATCTCTTGATTCTACTAGATTTTCACTAATATCTTTTATGGAATATGATTTCAAGCACACAGTCGTTTCTGCACTAGTAGAATATAAATAATGTCTTTCAGATTTTATAATTTTCTTGTGTCGATTATTGAAAGTAGCACTTTTCTATTGAATTTTAATATATACATTGAATAATAATGTTTTCTAGATTCTGTAACTTGAGCTTAGATTTTATTACCTATGGTTGGGCTCATAGCGAGACTTGGCTTGTGGTTCGTAACAGATCGGCAAAGTTGAGCAACGCTTGCACAGGTCGCCATTTTGATGGGTGATCGTGTGTGGTAGTTACATTTGAGCGCTACCGTGCTTCGGAGGGCACGTAAAGCTGTCGGTCCTGGTTCTTATCTAACGATAAGGATCGTTAGGCCATGTCGAAGGCCTTCGGGCGGCCTGAAAACGCCGAAACCAGAGTTTGCCACACACTCACACGAAAAACAAACATTACCTAACGTGGAGGTAAAGTGATTTGTTTTATCGTTAAACAATTTTAATATTCTTTACATATAATTATTTGCGTGTTGTTTTATAATATTTTTTCAATAATAGGTACTGACCATACGGTACTCAGAAGACCTATAAATGGTGGATGGGCCGGGCTGGATGCGAAAGGCCGAAGACCGGTCCTTATGGTTCATGTTAGGAGAGGCCTTTGTCCAGCAGTGGACTGCAAAAGCTTATTTGATTGATTTAATACTGCATCCATGGTCCAGTGGATAGCGTATGCGACTGCTGATCGGAGGTCCCGGGTTCGATTCCCGGGTCGAGCAAAAGTGTTACTGGGATTTTCATTTGTGCCCGGTAACGGCAATAGGCTCGCCCCCTATTACGTGGGACCTAAAAATTCATGGCGAAATGTGGGTTTAATATTACACCTCTGCCCTCTCTTCGGGGATACAGGCGTAAGTCTATAAAAAAATACTGACCGTAATTATGTTTACCTTCTAAAAACATATTTTAGAATTTCGTTGGTACGTTTTCCGTCTGCTTTAATCGCTTCATTCATATTTCGACCCACGAATACTATCCAAGAATCATATATTTTCACCCGATTACTAAAAGGAAACACCCACGACTTTCAGATAATATATGTGTGTATGCGAATATCTGTCCACAAAACATTCGCGATACATTTTGTCCCTTTATTATGAGTATGCGGTAATGGACAACAAGACAAATGAGCCTTCTTTATTTACTGCAAGCTAAATCTCTCAGATGTTTGTTTAGGACAATAATCTCGAGTGTGTATTCTGAACAAGCTCTCTAAAGTTCATTTGAATGACTATTTAAAATTCATTCAGTAACTGTCGCTATCTGTGTGGTGACGGATTAAGAATACGGAATGTCACCACCCCATATCATCCCATAGGTGTCGTAAGAGCCGACAGAGGGAGCATATTATGCAGAGAACAGCACTGTAAGAGAAGGAAAACTTGATACAAACCCTATACCAACCCGTTTGGCCAGCGTGGTATAGTAGGCCAATTCCTCCTTTAAAGGAGAGGCCTAGTCCAGCAGTGGTCTTTTAAAGGCTGATGATGAGAGGAATGTGGATTGTTTGTGGTGTAAGTATAATGAAAACCGGTAACGCTCATAGCGAGACTAGGCCTGCCGTTCATGATAGCTTGGCAAAGATAAGCAATGCTCGCACAGGTCGCCACTTACATGCGTGATCATGTGTAGCATTTACATCAGAGGGCTGTGCTTCGGAAGGCACGTAAAACTGTCGTTCCCGGTTCTTGTCTAAGGACAAGGATCAGTTTAGAGTTGGCTACACATGAAAAAGAAGATGTAATGAAGCATCATCCTCTTAGCGTTATCCCAGTTTCAATCTGGGGTCCGCTTACTAGTCTAACCGGATTTGGCTGAATATTAGTTTTCCCACGGAGCGACTGCCTGTCTGACCTCCGCAATCCGAAGTGATAGCGATATTCCATGGTTTAGACTAGTGTCAGGTGTCAGTTTACTTTAGAAGGTACTGACGCCCTGTAACGATTGTCAAAGATCTTCATGACAACCATGACCGACGGCTTAACGTGCTCACCATAGATTATACAGATATAGCTCACCGAGGCACGGGACAAGTGATAATTAATAATTCAATACGCACATAACTCCGAAAAGTCATTGGTGCGCGCCGTGGATTCGAACCCGATACCTTTTGCATGGCAGTCTGTTGGTATCTCCACTAGGCTATCGCTGCCTTAAGAAGATCTAATGAGTACTTACCTTTTACATTTTTTTTATCATCCTGCCAATCACAAATGGGTGCGATGGGTACCGAATTCACGATCCTGGCGTAATAAATTAAATCAATAACCACTACAGTAGCAAATTTAACCATCCGTCATTGACCATATTCTTCTTTAATCTATCTAAATAAAAAATGCCAAGAAATAGATACTCGCAAACCGCTGTTCGTTTTGCTGACAGCGGAAATTAGTTGCCATTCAAATCATTTCGTTTTTCTTTACCCAGTTTACTTCACTCCCACACATACATCATAACAGCTAAATGTTATGCTTGATAGAGTTTTTTAGTATATTATATAACGTCTTTTACCTTACCACTTCGTCACAAAATATTTAATATCTATATTATAAATTAGCTAATAATAGACTAAATTTTGTAAATATTTTTTAATTTGCCTGTCAGATGCTAATATCGAGACAAACAGACTGTTACGCAGGGGGTCTCCCATTCGAATCGGCAGCGATTACGACTAAAGTTTCGCAGTGAAGTGCGTATCAAATTATAATATTTCATAATTATGTTGAAGGGAAATATCGTGAAGAAATCTGCACATTTAAGAGATCTCTATAAAGTCGGCAGACATGTCAAGTCTGCCAACGAGCACTTTTCCAGCATGAGACCATTTCAATGTCTAATCCTTTATATAGATAGAGGGTTGTTCCCAGCGGGTCTAGTTCATAATATCGACAGTCACTACATCGATGGTCGTTGTATCGAAAACGTTGCATCGACGGGCTAATGTATCGACAGTACCCCAAATCGATGGTACGCTACATCGATGGTACGCTACATCGACAGTACCCCAAATCGATGGTACGCTACATCGACAGTACCCCAAATCGATGGTACGCTACATCGACAGTACCCCAAACCGATGGTACGCTACATCGACAGTACCCCAAATCGATAGTACGCTGCATTGACTACCCGACCCGAGCCAGATTTAAATAAAAAACACAGGGTTTTTAAAAGTTTATAATCACAATTTGTTAAATCTGTAAATTGCTTAATTTTGATTGAACCCTCATTAAATAGTTGAAAAAACATAAATTCGTATTCAGTAACATTGATTGATATTACTATTAATTTAAAAAAAAAAACTTCCAAAATTAATAATAACAAAACTATCCAAATCAATTATTTAAAACTATTGATTTGTTATATGTAATATTGTTACTAAAAAAACTTATAGAAAAATCTATATCCATACAGGAAACCTGATAAAGACCCGTTCCCAGTAGTGGAACAATTGATATATAGGGCTGATAATCTGCATGTTAACTGGTAGAAAATTTAGAAATTCACTATTTACTTTCATTTTCAGCGATCTCTTTCAGCAGTGTATGTTTTGGTGGATAATTCAGTCTCGCTTACGAACCGTCACGTCTGGCCTTTTTATAAAAACTCTCTTAGTGTACAGTGGTGTCTGATATCTATTCAACCTCGTACGATATTATAATATTATATTAGGATTTATAGTATTAGCGAGATGATGTCGAGATTGCTTTGGAGAAAATTTTACGAAAGAAGAGATTTCTTTTATGTATTCTTATTTTTAATATGGTAGTTGAGTGTTGTATTTTGTTAAATCTTTTATCATGTGTAGAATTGTCTGTAGGTAAATTGCTCTTTATTTTTCGCACAAATAGGTATGGTCTTTAGTTTACGCAAATGTATATATATGGAAATTATACTACTGTTTACAGTTTGTATCGCTGTTTATCTTTATTGGACAGTAATCAAATTTAAAACTAATGATCTAGAATCACATTTTTCACTGTTACCCAACATTTTGGTTGCATTATAAGAACAGTCAAAAGAAAACTTTGTATTAACTATTCGAAAAAACCGGCCATGTGCGTGTCGGGCCACGCGCAATGTAGGGTTCCGTAGTTGCCCATAATGGCCATTATTGATAATAACTTCTGTTTCACATGGGACTTTAAGATTAAGCCAGCGCTCCCAATGTTAACTTTCAGAAATAAGTATTTATAAGTTAACCGACGATTACTCGTAAACTAGTGATGTCTACTTAGCCGTGATAGTTTTCCTTTTAAATTCGTTATATGTACTACATTTGTGATTTTTTTCACCTCTTCCAAATTAATAGTTTAGCCAGCAGAGGGGGGGGGGGACACTTGAGTCTAACAATTTTTTTCACTTTAAAGCTTGATATTTGATAAACCAATCACTTGATCGAAAAATGATTTGAGCAAACTAATAATATTTTTTTAAAACCTCATCAATGATACCCCACACGATGGGGTACTCAACCAAAAAAAATTCAATCTCACTATATATGTAGGGAAGATACCCTTAAAAAAAATATTTTCCTAAATTTTATTCTAAAGTTTTGTTGCAATATCGTATGTCTATATTCATGTCAAATATCAGCTTTCTAGCACCAGGCGTCTTTGAGCTAGGCTGCGGACGGACAGACGGACGGACATGACGAAACTATAAGGGTTCCTTGTGGACTACGGAACCCTAAAAAGGAAAAGAGAAATGAAATACTAGAGTAATATCAAATTCAATCCTGTAGTTGTATCACATGTAAATATGTTTTATATAAGTAGGTAGTTCATTCATCCCTATTTTTTATACTTAGCGTATTAAAAGCAAATACGAAGAAGTCACTACACTAAAGCGTCAAAGAAATTACACCAAATCACGTTTATACAAACGAATTTACAAACTAGGTCACTAGGTTCTAAATAAATTTCATATTATATAAGCACTTAGCGATATGCCTTACATAAGTACCGGTATGGCGGGTCGAGGAGTATTTGCGAACGTTTTATAATATATCAGATCAAATATCTTATAAAGCTGGAGATAGCTTAAATGTTGCTTTTAAAAGCTTAAAGAGTAATATTTTAATAGTCATAAGGTATAATTTTTACAAATATTTCTAGGAACGTCATCATAATCGAACCTGTTTATGTATTGTCCTACTGGTAGGTACCGTACGGGCTTCTTCTCCGTGTGATAAGGGAAAGGCCACAGTTCGCCACGCTGGCCAAGTGCCGGTTGGCTGACTTCACATGTCTTTCAATTGCATAATGGAAAAATCTGACTTCCTTCAAAAGCAACAATTAATATTTTTATGGGTACCTAGTAGTAGCCACAATATGTTATTTTTCACTGTCAGTGTTACCAATTTCTAAGTTTAAGAACATTTTCCAATTTAGACCGTATTTAGATTAAACAACTTTCATTTTAAAACTTTAATCTACTTACCTGTTTTCTTATTCATTCGTGTTTGCGACAGAGTTTGTAACTAAATTATTTATAAACTTAGTGCCTAAATGTGAAACACAAGAGATGCCTATTTTCATTTTTAACCGACTTCAAAAAAAGGAGGAGGTTTACAATTCGTCGGAATCTTTTTTTTTTTATGTATGTTCCCCGATTTCTCTAAGACGCCTGGACCGATTTCGAAAATTCTTGTTTTGATTGAAAGAGTATACCTCCTAGTTGGTCCCATGATCATCAGGTCAGGATCTGATCATGGAATCCTGAGAAATCAAAGGAACTCTTCAAATTTTATAAGCACACTTGAAGCGATTTGACCCTAACAACCCAATGCCGTCGAGTTTGGGCTCGTTTGAGTCGTCTTTTACATGGACTTTGATGCTAGATGATTTCCATGGTCTGATGATAGAGTTGGAAGGTAACCATGAGATCTTTGTGATACAATAACCCAATCTCATCGAGGTTAAGGTCGTTTGATTCGTCTTTACACTGGACTTTGGTACTGGATGTTTTGCAGGGTCTGATGATGGAGCAGGAAGGTTGCCATGGGATGTTTGTAATACAAAGACGCAATCCCATTGAGCTTGGGCTCGTTTGATTCGTCTTTACATGGACTTTAGTGCTGAATGTTCACCAAACTCTGATGATGGAGCAGGAAGGTAGCCATGGGATATTTGTAATACAATAACGCAATCCCATCGAGTTTGGGCTCGTTTGAGTCGTCTTTACATAGACTTTGATGCTGGATGATTTCCATGGTCTAATGATAGAGCTGGAAGGTAACCCAATATCATCGAGTTTAGGGTCGTTTGTTGGTCTTTACATGGACTTTGGTACTGGATGTTTTCCAGGGTCTGACGATGGAGCAAGAAGGTGGCCATGGCATCTTTGTAATACAAAGACGCAATGCCATTGAGTTTGGGCTCTTTGGATTCGTCTTTACATGGACTATAGTGCTGAATGTTTACCAAACTCTGATGATGGAGCAGGAAGGTGGCCATGGGATCTTTGTAATACAATAACGCAATATCATTGTGTTTAGGCTCGTTTGTTTTGTCTTTGGTATTGGATGATTTCCGAGATCTGATGATGGAACTGAAACGAACGTGTTTAGGCTATTTAGTTGAAAATAAAAACTACTTGAAATTGCCAGTAAGGTACAGGTCTACATTTCAGAATTGAGGCACGTAAGGAAGGCCTCCCCATCATGTACCACCTACACTATCCTATGTCCCACCTATTACTATTTTTTATTAGTATACCACTAAAAAGCAAAAAATAAAAATTATTTTTAAATAAAAACAAACCAACTTCAAAAAACACTAAGGAACTAAAAAACAAAAAATAATTGGTTTTGGAGCAAACATTTTTGAATTCGGTGCCAAGCCCTTACACAAAAGTTACTAAATTACAAACTACCTATTCTATCAACAACGAAAGTTATATAAAAATGTGTAGAGGTTGTATAGTCAGATCAGAAATACTTTGCTTGGCACCGACTCCAAAAATGTTTGCTCCAAAACCAATTATTTTTTGTTTTTTAGTTCCTTAGTGTTTTTTGAAGTTGGTTTGTTTTTATTTAAAAATAATTTTTATAACTTAAGTAAATTCCATTAGCACTGTCTTCAATGAAGTTTGAGACAGGTAATCAATAATCAGTCTTTGCTACTAGTTTGATAATATTTAAGGCTGTAGTTTTGTGCGTGAAATTCTTTTAATCGAAATCTATACATATTGTAAAATGAAGTTACTTTTACTTCCGGTTTGTCTGCATGAACACCAAATACTCTAAAATTACCTGATGGTCTTTGCCAATAGATAGAATCCTGACTTTTTACTAAATGATTGCCTCGTTGGTATCGCGGCATAAATGTGCGCGTGGGATTGGGAGGTCCCGGGTTCGATTCCCGGGACGGGCAAAGTGTTATTGGGTTTTTCCGTTAGGAAATTCTCAGAAGCAGCACGGAGTCTGGTTATGTGCCCGGTACGGCAATAGGCTCGCCCCCTATTACGTGGGAGCTAAAAAAAACCTGGCGAAATGTGGTTGTAATATTACACCTCTGCCGACCCCTTCGGGGATACAGGCGTGAGTCTATAAAAAAAAAATAGATTCCACAGCCACAAGTGAAGTCTAGTAGTCTGTACAAAAAGAAGCATTTTGGTATCCAACTTGCCATGTTTGAAATTTTATCAAAGTGTAACAGATTCATAAATAGTTTCTTTCGCATCTTCACTGTATCGTTATGGACATATCAAGGTTATTTCTGTCAACTTATTACCTAAATCTCAACATATCATTCGAACTAGCTTTTCTGGTTTATATAATAAGATTTTATATTTGTCTTGTTATCTCTCATCCTTTTTTATTTTATAAATTGTAAGTCACTTTGAATTATACTTAAATAATGTGTTATCTAATGTAACATTATTCTGTGGATAACGGTGCTGGTTACGTAATTAGTTAAGGTGATATTTTATTTGTAAGGATACTGTGTAACCTTTTATTGCGCGATTGATTGTTGTCCTGAATAAAGAAAAAAAATCTGAGGATATTAAGTAGTCTATTTATTAGAATATGATTTAAAAAATCCTTGCTTTAGGGGAAGATCTATCCTCTCACAGAAGATCGAGCGTAGAGTAAAAGTCTACTGTTACGTTTCGTTCGGTGAGTAAGACTGCCGGTAGTCCCATTCCCTTTTCCTTCGTTCTGCTCCTCCTGTGCCTAACATAAAAAAAAGAAAATCGACGTATGTATTTTCAGCCAAGCCCGAGAGCCTAGAATGCGGCTTGCAACCATAGCAAAGACTCTTGTTGATTGCACAAAGTCCGCTTTCAAGTGGAAACAGTATGCCTCTTGCATAGGCAAATTGAATCACATGCCTGAGTATTCTGGAATCCTGCTACAATTTGCCTCTTGACCTTGTTTGGTCAGCATCAGATGTGAATTTAAAATAATATTGATGCTGTTTATAAATTCTAGAATCTAGTTTAAGATTCCAGATCAAAATGTTTACACAACCTACAATACACGTTTCTTTCATGTACCTATTTGAAACTTGTCCATTTCAACAAATGCCAAGGCTCTAAGAATACACGTGCCTAAGTGAAGTTCCAAGATTTTCGGTGTACTGAGTACTTTACTTACTTTGTAAGAAGTGACAACCTTTTTGTTGGCATGACGAAGGGTCGAAAGGATTAAGGAGAGTACTGAGAAACTTTGGGAAACCCAACAGATTGAGCGTTTGTGTTATTTTTAGTCAGCATTGTGGAATTTTTGTTGTACAGGAGAAAATATTATATTAGAGAGTTTCTATTATGTTAGGAAACCTTGTGGTTGGTTAATTTTAATATCGTGCGTGGGTTTTCTATAGTTACACAATGAACTTGTAAGGATAAGAATATATTATTCCACGTGTTATTCATCTATCAATAGACTCAGTATAAGCAATAATATTTATTTTTGTGTGGTTGACGGCATAGAATTGCCGTGCGGTTGAAGGCATGGAATACAAGTGTCACCACCCTCTATCTTCCCGTGGGTGTCGTAAGAGGCGACTAAGACACGATGCAAATACCATCTTTGCGTAGAGACGGAAAACTTGACATCAAACCCTATACGACTGCCTCGTTGGTCTCGCGGCATAAATGTGCGCGTGGGATCTGGGTCCCGGGTTCGATTCCTGGGTCGGGCAGTGTTATTGGGTTTTTCTGTCACGAAATTCTCAGTAGCAACACGGGGTCTGGAAATGTGCCCGGTACGGCAATAGGCTCGCCCCTTATAACGTGGGACTAAAGTATATCTGGCGAAAAGTGGGTGGAGAAATACACCTCTGCCTACCTCTTCGGGTTTATAAGCGTGAGACTATGTTTGTATGTATGTATGTATGTATTTATTTTTCAATCGAATTTATCGCTTTTACTCCATTACGCAATTCTTGAAGACAGTTCACTGCGCAAGTGGTTCAATGGTTTTAGAATCTTCGCATGCAGGTCATTTGCTATCAGGATGTAATAAATGTTATGTTTGTTTGATGTGTTGAGTATTGTCGTAGTTTACATCAGCGTAAATGAATCGTAGAGTCCGTGTGGTGACGGATTAAGAATACGGATTGTCACCACCCCATATCACCCCATGGGTGTCGTAAGAGCCGACAGAGGGAGCATATTATGCAGAGAACAGCACTGTAAGAGAAGTAAAACTTGATACAACCCCTATACCAACACGTTTCGCCAGCGTGGTATAGTAGGCCAATTCCTCCTTTCAAAGGAGAGGCCTAGTCCAGCAGTGGACTGTTAAAGGCTGATGATGATGAAATGAATCGTAGAAATTTGTGTAGTTTATTTACTCGTATCAGATCATTCTTTTTGCTGCGTTTCTTATCGTCAAGGCCAGGCTTGTATAGAATAGAAAAATGCTGGAAACAAAGTTGTGGTCCCATTTTTTCATAAGACAAAGCTGGGGTAGACTATTAGTGTAATAAAATGGGAGATATTGCAGAGCCGTTGAGTCGATGTACTTCAGGAAAGTCTCGAGTCGAGTCTTACGGGGGAGGCATGCCCACGCAAAATGTGTCGCATCTTAGGAATTACTAGTGTTGCCCACTTATTTATTTCTTGGATCTTCTAATGCAAATGTACGGGTGAGCATTAGCAAGTCCGCATGGAAAGGTCAATAGATTGTTCATATATAAGGTACATTTTCTGATGACCGGTTGGCGCAGTGGGATTGTAAGCGACTGCTACGCCGAAGGTCGCGGGTTCGATTCCCGCTCAAGTCAAACATTTGTGTGCATGAACATGGATGTTTGTCTTGGTCTGGGTGTTTCTATGTATAATATGTATGTATTTACAAAAAAAGTATATTATATATATGTATGTTTATCCATTATCTAGTACCCATAGTACAAGCTCTGCTTAGTTTTGGACTAGATGGTGATATGTGTATGTGGTAGAATATTATTGTAGAATATTATTATATTATTTTAGGACAGTAATGAAATAAACAATTTTTGCTGACTTTTTACTTTATTTTGAAAAGTTTCCTGATATTTTTTTGGGTTAGCGCGAATGTAAAACATTGAATTTAGAATTGCCTGGTCAATCATAGTTGTGACGAATCTAGGAGTAAGTGGCCGTTATTGGAATTTTGCTTAGAAATTACTCAGTTTTCTTACCTCTAATAAGGTAGTTCACCAATAGTTGCAGAAGTTAGCGACCGATCAGTCTCTTTGATCGTCAAGGAGAAATTATTAAACAAACTCAAAGAAAAAGTTTCATTCCAAAACACAAGGTATTTTATATTTAAGCAAGGTGCTACACTATAAAAAGTATAAAATAAATACTTGATGCAGAAATAAAATACTTTCGTCAAGAAAATGTGGAAACTTTAATAAATCTGAAAGCGTAGGGAGGCTGCGAAAGTCTTCAAGAAGCGATAGAGCTTAAAGTCTGTTAGACAGAGATTATTTTTTAGTTTTTTTTTTATTCTTGAGTATTTTATGGACAACTACGAAATGTCGAGACTTGTTTCTTAGCGTGCGTAGGTTCCTACTTATAAAGTATTAGGTATTTTGTACTGAAAATGGTCCAGTATTTTTTTATGGCTTGCAATTTGCGCGTGTGAACTTCGAATGGGAGAAAAAAATCTCACAATAAATTAAAAGTATCTAGTTCCTCTCGGCTTCGCCTATTAGGTAGGTACGCCAACAAGTGGTTAACCACTTCCTTTTTTATTAAATTACATACAAACTAAAATAAAAATGTAATAGAAAACAAAAAAGGGGTGTCTTAAAAGACTATAAAACCTAGAAAAGGTGTTAGTTTTTATTTAAACAAGCTGTCTAAGTAAACTGTTGGAAAGCTAATTAAACAATAATATACATTTTCATCCACAAAAACAGCTTCTCTTTACCTATTCAACCCCCGAACATTAACAATGTTTGTAAGAGTTGTTTAAGTATCTTTTCACATCACTACGCGCAATTAAGTTCAAATTTATTTGCGTTTAGCAGACCTTTTTTGATGCTCGTTGAAACTGTTTACTGTTGTAATTAGTATTACTTTGCTCCGCAGTGATAATGTTTCTATATTTGTATAAGCCGCGTTAATTTTTGCCCGTTTGAAGTTGATAATTGTGCTGTCTAGCGTATGTAATTGACAGGAAGTTTCGTAAGGTTTATGTAATTAAAATAAACAGGAAGTAAAAATCGGTCATGTGTGTGTCGAGTACAATGTCGGTTTATGTAGACTCTGGGGATCGTTTTTTTTTATTAGGAAACGTTTTCGCAAATTCTTTGACATATAGCTGATGTACGAGCGTGTCATGTGGGTCTGAGTATTCAGAGGTTTCTCGCAAATGACCATTGAAAAAAAAATGTCAGAAAAGAAAATATACATACATACATAGACTCACGCCTGTTTCCCCGAAGGGGTAGGCAGAGGCATACTAAACGACCACTTTTCGCCAGTGTTTTGATCCCACGTAATAGGTGGCGGGCCTATTGCCGCTTATCGGGATATTTTGTTTGCCAGAGCCTCGTCCGTTGATCGGCAGGTGCACCACTTGCCTGCACTTGCTTGCAAAAAAAATGTCAGTAAAGAAAATATAGACTGCACATAATATACTGTCCTTTTGAAACGATTCGCACTCAAATTTGAACGGCAAGTTTGATGCGCTAACGTAGCTATAAAGTTCGACTATGCTATGTGAAAATTTCTGTAATTGCAATCTTTATGGCGTAGTCAACGATTTTATAGTTCGTGTCGATAAAACACGCAGCGAAGATATAACCGACTGAGTCTCGATTAAATTGCATTTGTATGGAGAAAGCACTGTATAAAGTGTGACCGAATCGTAGTCGGTTACTACTGCTTACTGGGTATCACCAGCAAAATAGGCCATGGCCGACCGCGCGTATAGCGGTAGTAGCGCTCATAGCGAGAGTTAGCTTGTCGTTCGTAACAGATCGTCAAAGTTAAGCAACGCTTGCACAGGTCGCCACTTGGATGGGTGACCGCGTGTGGCATTTACATCTGAGCGCTACCGTACTTCGGCGGCCACGTAAAGCTGTCGGTCCCGGTTCTTGTCTTAGGATAAGAGACGTTAGGCCACGTCGGAGACCTTCGGGCGGTCTGAAAAACTCTGACACTAGAGTTGGCCACACACTCACACGAAAAACAAACAAACATAGGTACACCTAAACAACTCAGGTCTATTGGTGCAAACAGTTCAAAAATACATACGGTAGTTTTGGAGTTTGTTGCGTGTATACAGACAGACGCGGACTTCTTTCTTACTAGTACTTCATTTTAGAATATACTAGATTTCGCCTGCGTCTCTGCTGGCATGAATACTATTACCTATTATACTACACATTAATCTTTCTCGGAAATGTCTCTATTGGTGAAACGCGTACAAAAATCTATTTGGAAGTTTATGAGTTTATTGCATTCATACAGGCCGACAGGACACAGCGGGGACTTCATTTTATAGCTTTTTATTAATATACGACTTTACGTATCTAAAAACTAGCAAAAAAATCCCAAGTCAGAAATCTTTTAAGACGAGAAACCTTGCTTTTCAGCGAGAATATTCATCAGTTTTCTTACAAAACAAAAACTATTCGTTGGCTCTTTCGCCACTCAAGCGTTTCGCAGCATCTTCACGGTTTTTTCACCTTCGGAGCGACGACGCCTTTGACATGTTGAGTACACTGTACACACGGCGTGGAATAGTTTGAGATTGGAACTGTAATGTTACAAGTGAATTAGAATAAACAAAACAAAGCATAAGCCTAAAACATATTTTTTATAGGTAGCGTAACTATTTTAATAGGTAGTTTTTTATAGGTAGCATAATACTTACCAGTATTATGCTTACGCTACCTATTAAAATTGATTAATCTTTATTTATTTATTTATAGTCTCACGCCTGTATCCCCGAAGAGGTAGGCAGAGGTGTAATATTACACCCACATTTCGCCATGAATTTTTAGGTCCCACGTAATAGGGGCGAGCCTATTGCCGTTACCGGGCACATCACCAGACTCCGGCTGCTACTGAGTATACGGAAAAACCCAGTTACACTTTTTGCCCGACCCGGGAATCGAACCCGGGACCTCCGATCAGCAGTCGCATGCGCTATCCACTGGACCACGGAGGCAGTCAGATTAATCTTGATTTCGTGAAATTTTGTTAAGTTATTACGATTATTTTTCAGGCCATATTTTTTGTACCTACATTGCTACCGACTCGGGTTGGTTAAAAAGTAATAAACTTCCACCCTTACAAAATTTCTCGTTTATAACAGAAAATGACCTGATTTCAAGTGTATCTTAGCAGTGTTTAAAATATTAGTATTTATAAAGCTTTCCTGATTTTGAGCTTAATAATTATAGTGTAAAAGAGAGAATGTTACTTAGTGAAAGCAGTTTTTAGTAGTTCACAAATTCATTAACAGCGAACTTGTAACTTTTAATACAAGTCTTGATAAAATAGCCAAATTAATTATTTTGGGAACTAGATTCGTTTTACATAAAGTTTTAAGTTTAAGTAAATTTAAAAGACTTTCTTTTAAATTAAATAAAGTGCCTTTAATCAAATAAAATTAATTTAAGAAACAGTTTGTAGGTACTCTATACAATGGTATTAAGCGGACTCTATACAATATTATCTTACTTGCAATAAATAAAAAAAGATAAGATATATTTAAGGCATAAGTACCTCGGTATTTGCCAACGTTTCGGCTGACTTGCTTCAGCCATGGTCGCGGCGGGACTGCAGTTTGTACAATTTTGCAAGTTTTACTGTAGGTAAATATAATTATTTATGTCGGTACAGTTAAATTTATAAGAGGCATAAAAATTTTGCTTTGTTACTAAATTTGTTTATTTGGAACTATCACACAATGAGCAAAATTAATATTGTTCCTAAAGAACTTATATAATGATAAACGATCAAAGGAATTTATATTTGCAATATTTTTTGTATTTCAGCTGTTGATGTTATTTCAAATATTTCCATATCGTAGTCACTGCAACTCACGAGCGGTGGAAAAATTTAATAATAAAAATTGACTAGTTTTATAGTTAGATGTAGGTAAATACCTACATAGTTATGTTTGTATGAAGGCGAAACACCGCACAAGTGGAGAATAGCACACACTTTGGAGAGCAAATACAATGCGCATTGGAGTTAGTGATTGCAGAACTGAAGTTCTTGTTGTTGTAAAAACCAAACATTATTATGTATGCTTGGTTTTATCTGAACTTGATCTTTGGAAATTTGTAATTTATTTTTTGACTTTTTGTTCCGGCCATAAGGGCGAAATAAATAGTAACTTTGATTCTTTATTGGACATCGTTTTTAATAACATACATTAACAAAACGGTCACAAAGAAAAGCCAGACTTGACGCAATAAATTGTGAATCATTGAAAGTATTATTTCGAACCCACAACATAGTCGGTCATTCAAGCCACAACATCATCATCATCACCAGTCCTGTATATATACTGTCTTACTGCTGGGCACGGGCCTCTTCTCACTATGAGAAGGGTAGGGCCATAGTCCACCACGCTGGCCAAGTGGGGGTTGGCAAACTTCACGTGGCTTTCGAGAACATTATGGAGAACTCTCAGACATGCAGGTTTCCTCACGATGTTTTCCTTCACCATTTAGCAAGCGATAATTAACAATTTAATACGCACATAACTCAGAAAAGTAGAACAATATCTCAAGTTTGCTTGAGTATTTTGTTCGTAGGGTCTGACTTAACCAACTTGTAGGTACTTTCATCCGACAAAAGATGTTCCATTTTTTGTTTATACTCGGACGTGTCCATCACTACCGTTGCATTTCCTTTATCTGCTCGGAGTACTGTAAGTTCAGGCCTAGCTTGTAAGTTCTTCAGTGCGAGATATTCGGTCTTAGGTAGATTCCTTGCCGGCACTTTCGATTGACGTAATACAGCAGAAACGTCCTGTCGTATGGCCTCGAAATCTTCCTTACTCACATTGTTCTTGACTAGGCAATCCTCAACGTTGCAGATAATGGTTTCATACGGTATTCTTGATGGAGTTATCGCGTAATTTAAACCTCTGTTAAGTACTCTCTCGGTATTTTCATCTAACGTGTGTTTTGACAGATTGACAACTGTTTGTCTATGGGCGGACGGTAGCGTATGATTGGTCCGTGCGAAAACGTTCTGTTTCATGTTGTACTGGTCATTTGATTTTTGTTGTAATTTTTCAAATTTTTGAATTTTGTTACGTTTACACGCATAATATTTTGATGTTTCTCTGTTGTTTATTGCATCTATGCATTGTTTAAAATCAAATGAATGTAGCAGTTTGTCGGTCTCACCACAAGGCTATAGCTGCCACTTAACAACGCTAAGCTACAACGTCATTCCTAAGTCACATTACTAAAATAGCATACCTACTAAGCAAATTGCCCAATGCAAATTAGCAGACCCGTAGTATATCGCCTGCTGGCTTGCATTGGACAATTGATTAGAACTACACAAAGGCATTTGGAGTTAAGTTAGTGTCGTGACACATCTGCGGCACATAAGGCGCGCAACATTCGGTTGGATAAACTCCTGGTATCTTTTTGGGTTTACGTGAATGTTACACATTGAAATTAAACTACAGTTTACGGATTTTATCGCGATGTATTGGTTTCACGAAGTTATTACATTTAAACCGAATTATCTAGAAACTACATTTTTAAATTTATTACTGGCCCGTACGCTCGTAGTATTTTAAATATCTTATTTTGACACATCAGTCAAAATAGTGTCGCATTTCATCGCGTTTTATTTTCGCTCTTCGAACGTCGTGCACGGTAGGCGCTATGCGACTGACAGTTAGTCGTCGCCGTCACATAATGATTACTGTTCAGCGTGTTTGGTAGTACAACGAATATTATACAAGTTTATTTAGCGGGTTTTACTCGCGGTAACTGATATATTTAAGGCATAAATATCTGTAATGTATTTAACTTAATAAATATCTTACACTTACTAAGCGTATTATAATGTTTACACACATCGTTTTTAGCAACCGTATACTACGACCGATAGTTCAGTCGCTGAAGTACCAGCGCCGAACTTGCAGCATATGTGTCACCACACTTTGCAACACATCTATACTACAAATACTCTTAAAACTGAGCTGGGGCGTGCTCGTGAATACAGACATGTACTAAGTAGACTAGACTACTGCTAGCTATTGAGGAATGCCATTATGAGCATTTCTGTTCTTGGAACTCCATCATTTAAATTCTTAAAAGTGGTCATTGAAATTCATATCAGGTGCGCTAAAAAC
This sequence comes from Euclidia mi, assembly GCA_944739405.2. Taxonomy (NCBI): domain Eukaryota; kingdom Metazoa; phylum Arthropoda; class Insecta; order Lepidoptera; family Erebidae; genus Euclidia; species Euclidia mi. The sequence goes on along the minus strand of OX123186.2, from coordinate 2,257,555 downwards.
ACTTTTGATTTTTTCTGAACGAGACTTGTATTCAATTTGTTTACCGTTCAAACAATTCGGGAGAAGTATTATCATACTGGGTATAATCATTTGGATGTCGAAATGTTGTTTAAAGTTCGAATCAAACCCATTATAACTGACGCCGGTGGCAAAGCAATCACTTAAACCAGACTTAAACATCCATACAAACTGTATGTCTGAAAAACAAATTTCAAGACAATCAGTTTTATTTTTTTCTAGTAGGTGGAATGACCATTTATGCTAGAAAGTAATTATGGGAATGTAGGTACCTACATGATCACCCCTATACGACATTTACTTCTACATTCATTATCCCACACAGAGGACCATGCAAGCATAAACACTACCTAAACCAAGCGAAAAACGTCGACAGTATAAATATATGGCTTTTACCAAACTTAAAGACCCGTATATCATATTTTCACCACACGATTCCAAATGCGTGCATTGAACTACGAAACATTTCCAAACACGTGTTGTTTATGTTCTTCCAACGTGCTGAAACTAAACGTTAAGGTATTCTCGTAAAATTCAGAGATACAGCGACAAAGCAAGCTGTACAATATAGCTTGGTCTGGTTTGGATAGGTAACTATTTGCAATGGTAGGTCAGGTTGTATTGGACATGAAGCGCAATGTGTAAAACGTGTGTAAAAAAAAGGTATGTGTCAAATACAAGCTGAAATCTGTGAAATAGAGTCAAATAATAAAAGTAAATCATTTACAAATAACCTTACTGTTGAATAAGAAGCAAAAATTATAATATTATAAATTGTTTAAAGTTCAAAGGAACCAAGTAAAAAAGAAACGCACAGAATGCGGGTAGCAAAAGAAAAAAGGAACCAAGTACAAAAAAGAGTCGAATGTGGGCAGCAACGAAAAATAAAGACTGGTTTTCATTGCAAACGTTACTGCTTCTAAGACAGAATAACAACTACCGAATTACGGTCAAAACCCAAGCTTTCAGTGACTATTTATTTGTTAGAGGCTTGTCCTAAACGATATACTTAGTAGCAGCCAACTCATTTGATGACATTCATCACAACCACACAACATCACGCCTAATTCCTAAAGGCTTCAAACAAAAGCCTATTTCAGGACTCATTTTAAGACAGATTTGAGGTTCCTTGTAGTAAAGGCTAAGTCTTTAGTGTGAGCGGAGAGCCTGATTAGAATCTGCACTGTTTTAGAAAATCTGCTGATGGGCAATAAAACATGCATGCATTTCAAAGGTGATATAATAATAAGGAAATAATATAAAAAGCTTGAATTTTAAAATTGCATAAGTATTTTTACTTCTTACACCAGCATGGAGGTAAATATTTTATGTTGGAGCTGTCTGCTAGTTTAATTTACACAAATAAGTTTTCGCCTAATTTGAACCAATTTGGGCCACATATAATTTGAGCCTTAGTACGAAGATATGCAGTACTTTATCGCTTTTTCTATGGCTTCCTATATAACCGACACATCATGATAACCGACGAAAATATTTCGGGAGGCAAGCAATGCTGTTTTTATAAAAGCACTCAAGTTTTATCAGTATATTTACCTGAAGCTGACGTAAACACTAATCCAACAAATTATAGAACTAAAAATACACCTTTAATACTAACATACAGCCATTTTAGTACGCAACATTTATCTTAGAAACAAGCGGAGTAAATTGAAAAGCTGGCGTTTTCTCTTTGTATCAAGTATCATTGCTCGCGAGATGAAGATCTGACGAAATGGTAAGGGACCGAGCTCGTTCTTTATTTACTTACTACTCGAATGCGCCTGTGTATTGTGAGGTGTTTTATTATTCACACGTATGTCTTGTTTTGTTCTCTAAGTAGAGCTAGCTTAAGTGACAAAAAATAACTTTGGGAATCATGCAGTGAAATTTTTTTGATAGATATTGTCTATGCTAATATGAAGGCAGCGATAGCCGAGTGGATATACCAACAGACTGCCATGCAGAGGGTATCGGGTTCAAATCCACGGCGCGCACCAATGACTTTTCGGAGTTATGTGCGTATTGAATTGTTAATTATCGCTTGTCCTATCGATCAGGACAGTCGCTCTGTGGAAAAGCTTATACAGCCAAATCCGGTTAGACTAGAAAGCGGACTCCAGATTGAAAACTGGGATAACGCTAAGAGGATGATGATTGTCTATGCTAATATAATAATGCTGAAGAGTTTATGTCTATACTAATTGAAAAAAGACAAAGAGTTTGTTTGTTTGGTTGAACTAGCTAATCTCAGAAATTATTGGTACGATTTGAATAATTATTTTTGTGTTAGATAGCCCATTTATTTGCGGTAGGGTATTGTCTGTATAACATCAGGCTATGAACTACGTGTGCAGTAACCCTAAATACGCGGGTGAAATCGCGAGCATAGCTAGTGTCGTAAACAATTAATGCAGTATTTCGAAGTGCCGCCTTTCCTAGTCTTCGAGTCATGTAAATATATATTATTTTTTTTATACATTTTTGAAGCGATATTTTTTTATAATTTACGAAGTAATTAGGCTTTGTTTATTAGGTATAAGTTTCCAGTGGTATGGAAATAATATACAGCGCTCAACTCGATACATATTTCTGGCAAAAACAATTGTAAGAATTAAATACAACTTAAAACTGTTAGTAAAGAAACTTAAAGCTTTAGGTATTAAATTATTTTCTTTTTAAGAAAAGTTTTGAATAGTTTGCTGCTGTGGCATTGAAAACTAGCTGACGGACTAGACGGTGAAATCGTTTAAATTCTGAAACCATTCAATAGAGTTCTTAACAAATTTCTTCTGAAATTATGCTCTTTCAAAGTATTTAATGTCATTATTAAAATATAGCTTCCATTAAAAGCACAGGATTAATCATTATAAATATTAACACGACTGACAATATTCGATCTTTTGATTGCTTGAATTTAGAGCGTGAATATAATTATGATAGATGAAATGATTAACTATTTTTGGAAGTTGTGGAGGGGAGGTTGGCTTAAAATTTTTCACGATTGTTTTATTTTAAAAATGTACCAAAAAGATCATCATCAGCCTTTAACAGTCCACTGCTGGACTAGGCCTCTCCTTTGAAAGGAGGAATTGGCCTACTATACCAAGCTGGCCAAACGGATTGGTATAGGGTTTGTATCAAGTTTTCCTTCTCTTACAGTGCTGTTCTATGCATAATATGCTCCATATGTCGGCTCTTACGACACCCATGGGATGATATGGGGTGGTGACATTCCGTTTTCTTAATCCGTCACCACACGGGCCAAAGAGATACTAAGCCTTTAAACTGAAACCATTACAGTATCGTACATATCGTACACAAAACGTTATTTCAAGTCTGAGTGTTTTTTGTCTCTGTTGGTTGAATGATTGAAAAGTCCAACGTGATACAAGATTCATACCAAACGCGGAAGTACTTAATTTTTTTAAGAAATAGCCTCTGCTTTCGGTTATTTCTTTTTTTGTAACTATTATGCTGAAATCTTTCGATTTTTAAAGTAGCAGCTAAGCAAATTTTGCTTTATTCGGGCATTTAACAGTTTAAACTCGAACAAAGTTTATAACGCTTATAATGGTTACTAACCTTCATCGTGACCTACACGTGCCCAAGTCAAATTTATAAACAACTGCCAGTCAAAATATTTAGAAAATAAACAAATAATAGCCTTTAAGTTACGCCTTACGCGCGCAGCGAAAAATTACGCAACGTAGGGAATTAATTGACATTTGAAATATCCACGTCTTTTCACGAAAGGTTGTTTTTTTAAACAAGAACATCGTGGGTAGCAGGCTATCTTGTAGTTTGTATAATTGTTTATCTATCTTCAGGCGTTACATCACTTTGTTTATCTGAATTAAGATATTGGACCTCTAGAGTTTATTATTACTGGCAAGAATAAGGAAAATGTAATCAAAATACAGGTAAAACTAACAATAGATATCGCACCTTGAATGTTATTACACGAGGCGACACTTATGGCTTTTATTGAAGTGTTAGGATTTTTTTAACTCAGTTCATTTGCCGATTTGATCGTAAAATGAAATTAATATTTTTTATTTTATGCACACATTTTCAATTGACATAAATTTATACTTAAAAAAACTGAAAAAAGAGTACAAGAAATACAAGAAATATAATAAAACCTAACCAAAAAAAAGGAAAGAAAACATTACGTGTGAAGTAAAAGAAGAACTAAGGTTGTTTGTAGTCAAAGTAAGACCCAGTTTAGCATGGGTTTTCATGAAAAATAATTGATAATGCAAAAAAACTTACAAACAAAGTCAACTGCGAAACATTTTTTAGGGTTTTAAATTAATTATATTGCCTTGTGACACCACAAAGCACGCCGGACGTACAGTCGAACAACTTCCCTCTAGACCACCATAAGGGCGAGAATTGCTCAGCAAGATATCGTCGCTTCCAGTGCTACTATACACACACATTGACACTCATATACAAAACCAGTTTCTAGTGTGCCTCAACTCTATGAGCGAGCCAAGGGCTTTTTTTCAAACTGTCCGACTTGTTTGATTTTTGTTGTTTTGTTCTAAAAGCAGTCAAAAGCCAAATGCTTAAGGTAGTGACTGCTAAGGTGAACTATATGTAGTTTTTCGTTTGTTGATATACCGAACGATAGATCGCTGGAGCAATCGCGACTACACCAGGCGGTTGGCATATTTCAAGGTTCTGTTAAAGTTTTCTTGTTTCTAATCTTCTTGTGCATTACAAAATTTGTTTTCTGATCTATCTTCTGTCAGTCGTGAGATAGTAAAGTCACTCTTTGAGTCGTCGAGCCATTGATACGCAAGGTCTCGGCAACTCTTCTTTGTCGCTAAGTAAACACAAATACAATAGAATCATGGTAGCACCAATATACTAAGAAAACATATATTATTATGCCTCACTAATACATTTCTATCATCAAAATATTCAGCGAAATATTTTCTTGAAGCCTTCTACATTCTTCCGAACAAACATTTATGTTTGTAAGTTTTGTCTCCATATAAGCTTAGCAGGGTTCTTGTATTTCTTAGGGCTTGACATGTATCGTAGAGACACAAACACTTCTTCGATTGGTGAGCGACTGACGGCTCGCGCCATTAAGCAATCAATTTCCTTAAGCATACAACCTCCTCAGCCACTCTTTAGATATTTTTCTTTCATCCCTACGTTACGTTGAAAATATATGTTGGATCTGTTACAGTTTGTGGGTCACCAAGTATCTCATTATTTCGCTTGTTGTCATCGGGTTTCTTTTTATTTCTTTTTAGATTTTGCCACAGTAACATAGCGATATTTTAATCCGATTATTTAGGCGTTTATTCGACCCGTTGGTCCGAAAGTCTCGGTGAGTTTGAAGTGACATTATTTAAAATATCATTTTCTGTGTGAGTTTCCTCTCTCCAAATATATCTGCAGGATCCGACAAGCTTTATAATTGGTACATACCGTACAATTATGTTTGAAAATAAAGAATCTTGCTATGTATCTGGCTGAAGCGGAAAAGGGATGTTAAAATTACTTACAGTAGTTTTGAGTTTTTATTTTAATACAGAGTAAACGCGTTCTCCTCAATTCTCTTCTATTTCAGCCTACTTCTACTCATAATCATTTTAATCATTTCACATCAACAGTAAAGTCCAAAATAAAGTCAAGAAAACCACTAACTGCAAATGCAGTAATCACCTTCCTCAGTATCATGAACTATAAGTAGGTCAATATTATTTGTTGTTTTTTATTAATTTTATACTCACATACCAAAAAAAATACTTCTTGAAACTTTGCATTTCTGGGTAAATAATTCAAAGAAAATCAAATTTAATATACGTACTTAACAATAGAAACGAAATGTCGTGGCTAATTTGTGGTGGATATAATTCCAACGGCCTTGGAGTGAATGATACTGAAATAATTTATGTTGCTTCATTTCCTTGAATGCAAACCGAAGGTTGGCTTTGTGGTGCAGTAGATACGGTGCAGACGACGCGACTTTTTGTTGAATGGTAAACGGCCATATTTTTCAGTATGATGTTACCTATAATAGTCAAATTATAATAGTTAAATTTACTAGGAAATATATTTGTTTTAAAACTGTAATTAAAGTAATGAATGACTCTTAGTAAGTATAAATATATTCTTGTTTACCAGCGGATCATATTTTTGATACGTTTTCTTAAACCATCATATTATAGTACTAATATTCTATATTCTACCACATACACACTTCACCAACTAGTCCCAAGCCAAGCAGAGCTTGTGTTTTGCGTACTGGATAATGGATAAACATAAATATATACTTTTTTTTGTAAATACATACATTTTATACATAGAAACCCATGTAGTCCGTGTGGTGACGGATTAAATTAAGAATACGCAATGTCACCACCCCATATCATCCCATGGGTGTCGTAATAGCCGACAGAGGGAGCATATTCTGCAGAGAACAGCACTGTAAGAGAAGGAAAACTTGATACAAACCCTATGCTAACCCGTTTGACCAGCGTGGTATAGTAGGCCAATTCCTCCTTTCAAAGGAGAGGCCTAGTCCAGCAGTGGACTGTTAAAGGCTGATGATGATGTTGATGATGTTACCTAATAGTTAAATTTACTGGGAAATATATTTGTTTCAAAACTGTAATGAAAGTAATGAATGGCTCATAGTAAGTATCAACATATTCTTGTTTACCAGTGGATCATATTTTTGATAACGTATTTGGATTTGTATCTTGTATTGCGACAGAGGCAAAGCTATTTTTGATCGTGTATATCGTAATCCAAGACCTTAGCCGCTTTTCTATTGGTACAATGAGTAGGTATTTTATGTACCTATATGTTGCTCTTTTTAGACACTCCACTAAGTCAATAAGTCTAAAACAATCCAGACAGATTAAATAAATCAAATTACGGCACCCGACAGACACCCGATACAGACATTTCAAGAGACGTCCCAAAGTGTTATCTTACACTGGCTTTGCTACTAACCACTCCAAAGGATAAAAACAAGGAGAAATAAGGAAAATATACAACCTAGGTCATAAATCGTCAACCACCCGCTGCAGTACAGACGGAATAATAAATAGATCATATAAATACACTCCACTATGCTCTTGCATTGATATAGATGTATGGATCCTTTCACCCCTAGATAAATTGGCGATATATGTATAAATATAATATACCTATTTGTCTTTTATCTAATTGGAGAGGTTAAAGCACTCCGATCCTCACAGATTACATTTTATAAAAGTAAACACGAAATTAAATTGATGGTTCAGATAAATTGAAATCGTTTGTCAAGTTAGTTTCATTTTGGTGATAGTGCTCTAATAACATACTGGTTTTAATTAAATTGTTTAAGCAAAAAGTAAAGGCAAAATATATATTTGGTCACAGCATTCGCTGATTGAACTGTCAGAAGAAATTGTTAGTTACAATTTAATATTAGTTTTATCTGTTACTATCAGCACCTATACGTTCTGAATAATTTATTGTACGAAAAATATCTGATATATAGTTATTAAAAAATAATGAAATTTGTCTGCAAGACTAATAGCGTTACCAAAACTACTGTCAAATAAAAGAGAAGGAGCATGGCATAACAATAGTTTAGTTATGTAATAGAAAGATCGTTATAAAACTACCCCAAGTTAAAATAATTTATTTAATTTATATTTTATATTATTTAATACCTATTTCAGTCATCAAAAAATATGTCTCTAAAACTATCTTAAATCTTTTTTTATTACTACTATATTTTCTGATCCCCCCCAGATCAGAAATTCCTCCTTTCAAAGGAGAGGCCTAGTCCAGCAGTGGACTGTTTAAGGCTGATAATGATGATGATATTTTCTGATATGCAAGACTATATAAGATTTATATGCCTAATGGAAACTTACCAAATATTGAATTCTTAAATTGCTATCTCAGGCCTGAAACTGATCTAAACAGTTAATAAGAAGATTTCACTTGGAAGGCTTCAAATGAAAAATGTTCAGCTTCAATCGAGAGTTTCAATGAAATTAAATCCATTTCTTTGAAAGATCGACAGACGTTTTTACCCAGTAGGTATGTATGTAGCTATTTTGCTATCAATTATCTGTTATAAAATTATTTGTTTTAACTGAATTTATTTCACGGTTTCCAGAAGCGTGTCTTAGAGTGCACAGAACAATTATAAAAGGTCTAACATAGTTAACTAATATCCTCCTCAATTATAATTGGAAATCTCAAAATAAGTCTTAAGTCACATACTACCTAATCAAGGCAGTACATAAATTGCTTCTTTACCTGTAAATCTATGTGACTTTAAACGGTAAGCACAAATTCAAAAAGTTTATTCGACGATAAAAAAAAGAAAAGACGAGAACTTTGTTTTCAAATCCAAAATGCTAGTAAATGTATGCTAGTAATTCTTATTAAGAGCTAGAATTGTATTTGTTTCTCTCTTGTAAATTTACTCAAATCTATATATAACGGTTTACCAAAGGGACGACGATTATTTTGATATTCAGCAAAGTATTCTGCCACCGTTGTCAGTATGGCTGGCAGTATCAGTATATCTGTATAATCTATGGCTGGCAGGTTGATTGATTGAAATATGAGCTTTACCACGTTATTGCCCTCAAATTACGCGAAGCCACCGTTCTAACAAGCTTTAAAGGGCCGAATAATGTTATAATTTATTACATTAATAATATGGCGTCTTTAAATAAGCTGCACTTAAGAAAATGCCGACATTATAATTAGTATACCAAGAATACACATAGCATACAAGTATAACTATGAATATGTATGGTATTTTAAAATGTCTTTGTACAAAATTTTCGTAATAGGTAAGACGAGATTATTTCTGTTTTGGTTTGAAGGGAAAAAAGCTTTTCGTGTTCGTGAATAAAAGTGTAAGATTGAATGCTTTGCCTATTTAAAAAATATATGAAAATATAATATATAAAATGACGGAGGTACCCAACATAATAGGCAAATAGACTTGAAAATAGCCTAGAATTTTTTGTTTGATTTATTTTTATATTTATCTTACTTTATATAAATTATTTCCTTTCATGTTCATTTTTATTTCTTTTATGTGTGTGCTAAAAATAAATAAATCTTTAATCTTTAAATTATTTTTTTGTTCATAACTTTTATAGACACAAAAATGAACTTGCAAAAATCTTCAATTTATTATAACATCATATGCAAGTTGATCAGAGCTATGTATCATTATTACACACAGATATTCTAACAGGCCTTTAAGCAGAAAGCTGGTCAATATTTACATTGCATGAATATTTATTTTCAGCCCGAGATACAACGAAAATGGACGATAGTGATGTCAATCTGATGCTCCCAAGATTGTTCGTACACTCGTATCTTTAGGGTAATGCAGACAAATTGACATGTTCGCCAGGCTGTTACTTGAATACGAAACTCGGATTGACTTACTAATAGAGGCTTATTTTGGTAATACGTCTCGAATTAGATTGAACGATTTGGCTACTATAAAAATGTGTTTCTGTTTCGAAAGTCTCGTAAAGTTCAAGGTTTTAGTTGAATTTTTGGAGTACAGCTACTGGTAATCAGTCTTATTGTTGTATTCATTTTCACTGGCATCTAATTACCTACATAATTGCGTGAGTCATTTCATAGTTCTACTGAACTAAGCAAGCTTGAAACACCAAAAGGCAGCTATTTGTAGCAGAATCCTGACGCGTTTGCGCATGCCATATCACACTGTGATAGATTTCATAGCTACATCACTCGATGACTCTGCAGTTTATAGTGCGTAGGCCGAACTCCTTTTGCTATCTAGCATACTTGTAACTTTTCATGATGAAGGAAGATTGGTTACTAGGCTAATCTGTAGCCGAAAGAAGATTATTTCGTAGCACTAAAATTTATTTAACCAAGTTGACAGTACACAATTTGCCATATCTACTATCAAGACTACTTTAAAACTTTTTAACCAGCCACGAAAAGTTGCCCACCTGTACCCATCGTAACCAACATGCACCAACATTGGCCGTTGGCTCCAACATGCATTACAAGCGAGGTCAGCGCCGGTGAATGACCAACTGACCTGATTATCACAGATCGATGCATATACGCCGACCAGATCAATAGTTTTCTTGCGTTTGTTTGTATTGTAGGGGAGGAAAACGGTGAGAAGTGGTTCAATTCAGTTTAAAGTTTGCTCTTTTTATTGATTATAGGACGTTTGGCGTTTTGGCGGACCTCGGCCTCCTAGACCCCTTTAATCGCAATCGGGACATTGCTAGGATGACGATGAGGCTAAGGTTTGGCTATGATCTCGCCTGTTCGTAGATGGACAAAGTTAAGCAACCTTTACACAGGTCACCATTTAGATGGTTGACGGCTTTTTGTGGCATTTGCAGCAGAGCGTTACCATGCTTACCTTTTCATAGGTAGGTGGGGTGGCAACGCACTTCTAACTCTTGTAGTGTTGCTTGTGTCCATGGGCGGCGGTAATTGCTTACCATCAGGCGATCCATCTGCTCGTTTGCCGCCTATTACCATAAAAAAACGCTAAAATTAAGTCTATTCGACCACGCGTCATTCACTCGTGGACCATCAGTAGACCACCCATGGGCCACCAGGCGGTCATTGGATGACGGCGTGTATGACAATGAGTGGACGCCGAAAGGACGCTGCTGTTCAGGTGGCTGTAATATGCTGTGACAGTTTTACTACACCGAGTGTTGTGATCTTGATCCTCCACGATTCAATACTTTTTGGACACGACCATACAATATTAGAATAGGCTTGTTTCCAACTAGTCAAATCAAGCACTTTTAATGAAATGTCAAAAACGACCTTTGCTACGGCGTTTGTATGAAATATGACGTAGTGACGTCATAGTGTTTTGCTGTCAAATAGAATACTTATTATCAATAAATTGATGATAAAAAATGTTAAATAAAGTTCAAACATTAATTGATGAATGAAACTACTATTATTTTGACATGTTTCAGTAGATAAAAGTACTTGTATAATTTATTTCACTTGCAGGAAACTTGCCTATTTGATTCACTTTTGGAGAAAAATAATAAGAATTAGTAGCTAGTAGGTACTGTGTCATACACAATCAATTTCGCTTCACCGAATGAAATTCGCTGTAGACACATTTACAGAGACCCAGAAAAATAGACTCATCATATCTAAAGCGTACTCTTACCTCCACGAGATCACATTCTAATATCCATCTAGAACCAGACATCTAAATGACCTACTATTAACCGAATCTTTATCATGTTCTACAAAGGCGAAGTAAAATCATCTTGAATCCTTATAATATTCCTCCATATATACCTAGAAAGCTGGAGTCAAATCATCGCCTTATGAAGCGACATCAATCAGGTCATATGGCTATCGTTGAAGATCCATTACGTGTTTTCATGTGTTATGACTAAATAGATTTAATAGCCTGTACATCGTTCGCTCATTGATCACGACGTCTCTAGGGCGTCCTTACGATGTATGGTCGACAAGTTGCGCCGGACGCTTAGCGGTTTCGGATATCGTAATCACTGCCATATTCCGGTTGTGTATTCATTGGCTTTTTATGTTTATGTGGGCAAATAGGTTAGTGAACTGGGTTTTCGGGTTTGATTTATAGGAAATATTCTCTGTGTGGTGATGGATAAAGAACACAAGGTGTCACTACCCATTTCATTGCGTTGGTTGCTTTGAGAGGCGACTAAGGGAAATTGCCGAAGCAAATAGCATATTTGGGAAGAGACAGCTAACACGACACCGAACTCTATACCAATCTCTCTAGCCAATATGCTATAGTTAGCTAAATCCTCTTAGTGACTCACAATGCTTCTGTACGCAAATAAGATAAGGTCTATTTCCAGCAGCAGAATGAAGAAACGAAATAAAATGTGTCCTGCAAAAGGTAATATAAACAGTATTATTTCTCGACAACGATTTCTAGACAATAGAATGGGAATGTAATACCTAACATGCTCGATTCAGTGTAGGTAAATAGTTTATCAGTTAGTGTGGCTCGCATTTCAGAAAGACGGATTACTGGAATAGTCATTTACCCAAGTTTTAGTCTTTAGGTAGATGTTGCGTAATTTGTTCTCTAAATTATTACAAACTAGAGGATGCCAGCAGCTACGCATGCATTTTTTTTAATTTACCTGTTTTGGCCGATCCCGTGGGAATTTCGAGAAATCCCTTCTTAGTGCACCCCTACGGTCCCCAAGGAACATACATGCCAAATTTCAGCTTCCTGCGTCCAATAGTTTCGGCTGCAGCGTGTCTGTCAGTCAGTCAGTAACGCAAGGATTTTATATATTAAGATTAGAGGATGCCGGCAGCTACGCCAGCACAATTTATTTAAATTTAACTGTTTCTTCCTGATCCCGTGTGAATTTGGGGAAATCTCTACTTAGGGCACCCCTACAGTCCATAAGAAACATAAATGCCAAATTTAGGCTTATTACGTCCAAAGATTTTACAATTATGTACGTTTACAACACTTTTATTTATTTGATTTTTAGGGCTATGCTGGAACTAAGTGTAAATGATGTGTCGTTACAATCGAAACAATATATAATATTTTGTGAGTTGGGGAATACTGACTCTATGGTCTCTCCTGTTGTTTGTTAGTCAAGCAAAGCCATATTTTACTAAGAAACTTGCAAGACTTTCTTCAGAGCATTTCCAGAACATAAATCTCGAAACCACTTTTCCAGATAACGAAAAAGATGTTCAAAAGTAGATTTTTATTTAAAAATCCTATAATTTTGTTTGTAGTCCTTACGAATAAGTGTATAGTAATGAAATCTAAATCTTTTCCTACATATCAAGTAGACGTTAAGTTATAAAATGGTATGTGGGCATTTTACGATGATGGCTTAGCTGGCCTACATTCCTTCGGCACTTTATTAGGGCACCATATAGGCCAGAGACCTAATGATCACGTTCACTTAGAAGCTAGTAAGCTAGGCTCCTTCTAATGATGAAGCGTGTTATAAGGAGGTGTGAAATATGGCTGTAATTTTATCGTGTTGTTTGCTGCGCAATCTTGTTCAGTAGGTTTTTTTTTCTGTCACTGAAATAATAAAAAGTCGGATGATAGAACTGATTTGCCTCTTATTGTTTGGACTGAAACGGGAATCTTTACATATTGGTCTGTGTTTAAATTCTATATGAAGACCTTTAGCCTCCAATTTATGCATTTACAGATTGTCTGTTACTGCGAATTCTCTAGTAGTAATTTCTACTGGAGTATTAACGTAGTTAGCGTACAATACTAAATCATAATAATACTTACAACAAGGGATGTCTTAAAACAACTTCAGAAAATTAAAATTCTCTCACAGATAAAGTAGATGTTCTATAAAATGCAAATTGCTTGTCTGTGCTTGATCTCACTCAGTATTTATTCTATCTATAGCAATGCTAAGCTGTTTTCCACAGCAACCAATAACCCAGATGCGAGCGAGCAGCGATCTCGATAGCCCTTGATGGCCCGGTCACCATGTCAAGTGCTAAGGGAGATTAGTCCTACGATCGCTCGCCGGTCGCTATGCAAGCGCTTCTGTTATGCATACAGCAATAAGGGTGATTTTAGCTTCAATTTGGATGGGTGTAAAGCAAATCAATTTGTATAAAGAATCGAATGCACAGAGGGTGCAGTGGCTTATCTGCTCATGTATTTATTGTCCGTGCGTTGTCATGAGTTTGATCTTAAAACGAGAAAAAAATATATGCACTAATAGTTGTCGTGTGTTTGTTTTTAAATTGGTATGAAATATTATCTGTAGTTTCATGAGAGTATCTACGAGTATGCTATTCTTTATGCAACAAAAAAATACAATTTATTATTTAAGTAAGTGTATAATTCTAAAAATACAAATAATCGAAAATAGCGAAGTCGGTGTAAAATCTTTCAAACTTAAGGTTTCTTTAAACCTACTTAACTAAATTAACTAAGCCTCTGCTAGTTATAAAATTATAATAAAATTAAAAAGAAAACTCGGACTTCGACATCGATGCTTACGTAAAAAATATTTTACAAGCACTCTTGAGAGTCAGAATCCTAAGAGTCAGACACATAGAGAGACAGGCAGACAACGTTTAAAAAAGGTTCCGTTTCACCTCTCATTAAATCAAACAAAAACATATTAAAACCTACTCTATATACCTACACTTCAGCTGAATCTTAATAAATAAAATCCTTGCGTTACTTACTGACTGACAGACACGCTACAGCCGAACCTATTGGGCGCAGGAAACGGAAATTTGGCATGTATGTTCCTTATGGATCGTAGAGGTGCACTAAGAAGGGATTTCCCGAAATTCCCACGGGATCAGCCAAAACAGGTAAATTTAAAAAAATGCAGGCGTAGCTGCTGGTGTCCTCTAGTAACTAATAAACCGCTAATTAGTATTGACTACTAACGTTATTAATTCGCATAATTTGGTTGAACACCTAATCCTCTCAGGCTTTGAGCTGATCCCAGGAATTTTATAACACGTGTCGAATCATCTAGGATACTTGTTATTGCCTGCGGCTTCAAGCGCGAATGAAAAGTAATGTAATATCAAAGAGCCACACACAAAAAAGTAAGTATATTTGATTGGGTAACTTAAAAAGTGAATGATTAATTTTCAAGCACAGCAAATTGCAAACGGCGTCTCCTAAGTGTAATCTATTTTTATGCTTGAAGTATTTGATCAACTTCGGTTTAGATTTTTTGGTGACAAAACAGTACATACTTACATATACTTACATAGTATTTGCAGAGTTGTAGTTATGAAGACGTCATAGCGGCAAAGCGAAACCCGGGCTCCTAGGGACAATGACCAACTTATGACCAACATATTTTTACATTTATAATTTAAGTAGATATTTGTTCTAGTACGTATCCCTATATCATAACTAGAGGATGCCCGCGGTTACACTCGCGTTATTTAAGGCTACTGCTCCGCTCCCGTCGCTCATAGCGCGATGTTATATAGCCTATAGCCTTTCTCGGCAAATGGGCTATTTAACACTGAAAGAATTTTTCAAATCGGACCAGTAGTTCCTGAGATTAGTGCGTTCAACCAAACAAACAAACAAACTCTTCAGATTTATGTATTAGTAGTAGATAAATAAGATTAGTATAAGATAAGATGTGATCAGGTATTAGTTCTCAAGCTAATATTTACTCTGATATTGACAGTTCATTATGTCAAGGATTTTACATAATTGGGCACGTTTCTACGTGTGTGAATAGTTACGTGAATAGTGTTATATGTACAAAAGACATTTGAAAGCTCTTTGGTTCTCTTATTTCTGATTCGCAAACTAGTATATGTACCTACCTACCGAATATGAGGGTAGATAGATTCTGTATCTATTAATCATTTAATTTTTTGTGATACCGATAGTTTAAATGACTGAAAATATGTGGTTCCGGGTTGAATACCCAGCCTGCACAGAATGTGATTTTGGGATTTTTATTAAGACTCCGATACGTTTTGTTCATTCTTTAATCTTGCCACTCAAGTTGTGCACAATTTCTTACCAACGTCTTCGGGATACTGATTATGAGAGAAAAGTAATAGAGAGTGCTCTTGTGTTTGCGCACACACTTGTGTACTCATATGACTCATGCAGATGACTGGACTCCGGGAAGACTGTCCATCGTGCCAGCTGAATCATATTGTATGAATTAGCTGTAAAATTGATATTTTTAATTGTACACTGTCGGAATTTGTAAATGTAGCTGTTAAGATACTTACAAAATTGTATTAGACAAATTTTATATTTCATTATCTTGTTGTTTATTTCTAATTTTGCTTGTTGTTCTATATCTTTTATCTTGCTGTTCTAATTTTGCTTTGTACATCTAATATATAAAATTCTCGTGTCACAGTTTTCGTTCCCATACTCCTCCGAAACGGCTTGACCGATTTTGATGAAATTTTTTGTGCTTATCCGGTATCTATGAGAATCGGCCAACATCTATTAAAAAAAAAAAAAATTTTGCAAAACAACGTTTGCCGGGTCAGCTAGTCTTCTAATATATAAAATTCTCGTGTCACAGTTTTCGTTCCCATACTCCTCCGAAACGGCTTGACCGATTTTGATGAAATTTTTTGTGCTTATCCGGTATCTATGAAAATCGGCCAACATCTATTTTTCAAAAAAAAAAAAAAAATTTGCAAAACAACGTTTGCCGGGTCAGCTAGTATGCTTATATGTTTGTAACAATATCAATCGCATTGGGTGAAACCTGTTATGATTGTGTTGTCTTGAATAAATAAATAAATAAATATAATTATCTTCCACAATTAGCGAGACTCGATTTGCTGAACTGAAATAGATCAGCATAGTTAAGCAACGTTCGCAGTAACATGTTGGATGGGTGATCGACTGTGTGACAGGTATATAAGTGCTACGGTGCTTCGGACGGCACGTACAGCCGTCGGTCTCGATTTTTACCTCAGGATGTGAATCGTAAGGCCTTCGGGCGGTCCAAAGACTCTGACACTAGAGTTCTCCACACACTCATACTAAAAAAAAAAAGATAAAGAAAATATGACTGCCTCCGTGGTCTAGTGGATAGCGTATGCGACTGCTGATCAGAGGTCTCGGGTTCCATTCCCGGGTCGGGCAAAAGTGTTACTGGATTTTTCTGAATATGCCC
Source organism: Euclidia mi (assembly GCA_944739405.2). Lineage (NCBI taxonomy): Eukaryota > Metazoa > Arthropoda > Insecta > Lepidoptera > Erebidae > Euclidia > Euclidia mi. Next base: position 2,240,867 of record OX123186.2, on the reverse strand, counting down.
GGTAACGGCAATAGGCTCGCCCCTTATTACGTGGGACCTAAAAATTCATAGCGAAATGTGGGTGTAATATTTAAACCTCTGCCTACCCCTTCGGGGATACAGGCGTGAGACTATAAATAAAATAAAATAAATAAATATAAAGAAAATATCATACACACCACCTTATACTCTCCTCATACAACTTAAACATGTAAACTCAACAGCCGTGTATATTCATATAAACTAAGTTATACTAAGTAACTGTACCGCACATTTCTAAGTAACAACTCGCAGTTACTTAATTAAGTTACGTCAAAGCTAGCTAATTAGTACCATTAAGTTATTCATACGTTTCACAATCTCGATATAGGATGAAATGAAGATGTTTTTACTAAAAGTTAATTTGAATACAGGAATATGGAGTTTAGGTCGTGTATGCTTGGTTTATTTGGTGAATGAAATTATTTTAATGAATGATTCATTTAGGTTGTCGTTAATGAATGTTTATGTAATTTAGATTTTAATGAATGATTCATTTAGGTTGTCGTTAATGAATGTTTATGTAATTTAGCTGTAGTATTTCAGCATGAATGGGACGGCTCGACCGGGGAAGTACAACCCTCTCACAGAAAATCGACGTAAAGTAACAGTACCTAAACTGTTGCGTTTCGTTCGGTGAGTGAGAGTGCCGGAGGCCCTATCCCCTATTCCTTCTCCCTCATCACACTCTTCATCCTATCCCTTAACCTAAGGGGCGGCAACGCACTTGTGACTCCTGTGGTTTTGCTTGTGTTCATGGGCGGCGGTAATTGCTTACCATCAGGCGATCCGTCTGCTCGTTTGCCATACCATAAAAAAAAAATAAAAAAAATAAGAAGGAGTATCATTTTACGTGTGCTAATTTGAGAATTGGCTTAAGAGGCCGTTCCCGTTTTTTAAGCCATTTTGGCGATTAACACGCGCGGAGATACGTGATTGTGACTCAGATATATCAACAAATTAAGAAATTAAAGATTATACCATTAGATCACTTCGTGTACTATTGTATGACTGTAGTAAAAATAAGTGTTTGATTACCTACAAAAGAAAAATCAAGTTTCCGCAAAGCATGTTTTGAAGAAATCATTTTATGAGCATTACGCGATGGTCCATGACATCGAAAATAATGTGAGTAATTAACTTTTAAATGCATCTACGACATGACAAGATCCTGCCCCTTGGTATGATTGAGCCAGAATGTTAGGTTTCATTCAGAAATAAACCAAAAAATGTTACGTAAAATGTCATTAAATTGTCAGTTTACGTCTAAATTGATTATTTTTTATCACATAAAATACACTAAGAAATAAAAAAACAAATAGTGTCTAATAAGATTTGATATAATACCTTGCTAGGAAAAAAAAATCAGCTTCTGAATGTGATTACAAATATGTTAAATTAATTTTTAAACGAAACCAGAAATCGTTATATAAATCCTGTACGCGTCTACGGAACTTTAGACCGCGCTGAGCGCTCATCAAGGTAGGACGTGTGCCGTCTGCCGTTGTCACTGCGTCTGTGTGCGTGCCTTGTAAACACCACTGTATTTATAGCGCGACAAACCCTTCTTGATGTGAGTTATTATTGTTGAATATGTATAATAAAATAATGGTAACGAAATCGATGCTCTTATAAAATAAATACCGCAAAATTCAAAAATACTATATTCACTTAGGTCACAAGGCGACTCTTATGAATGTCAGAAATTGTATCTAAATATATATATAAAACTCAAAGGTGACTGACTGACATAGTAATCTATCATCGCACAGCCCAAACCTCTGGAGGGATCGGACTGAAATTTGGCACACAGGTAGATGTTATGACGTAGGCATCCGCTAAGAAAGGGTTTTGATTAATTCTACCGCCAAGGGGATGAAAGTTTGTATGAAACTTTGTCAATTTTAAACTGATCGGGCTGAGACTTTGCATGCATATAGCTACTATGACGTAGGCATCCCCTAAAAAAGGATTTTGATACATTCCACCCCTAAGGGGATAAAATAGGGGATGAAAGTTTGTATAAATTTTCATAGATTTTCGACTGATTGAACTGAAATTATAGATTGGAGCTACTATGATGAAGACGTCCGCTTAAATAAAAAAAAATTGAAATGTTGGTACGTAGGTATATGATTCTTGTATTATCAACATCGATCACTAGTTATAAATGGTGACAGCATGGTATTGAAAACAACATGTGACAAAACATTAAGACGTTACTTTTTAGGGTTCCGTACCTCCGCTATCTGTCTGTCAATCCGTCTGTCTGTCTGTCTGTCTGTCACCAGGCTGTATCTCATAAACCGTGATAGCTAGAAAGCACAATCACAAATTATGTATTTTGGTTGCCGCTATAACAACAAATACTAAAAATAAAAATAATGAAAATATTCAGGGGGGGTCCCATACAAAAAACGTGTTATTTTTCGTATCTTTTGCTCAAAATGACTAACTGTAACAGGTAGACGCTTTTAATTTTCACAGAATATGTAGTTGTATATTACCTTTCAAAATAAATAATTAAATTTAAAAAAATTAAATAATAAAGGGTGGCTCCCATACAACAAACGTAATTTTTAAGCAACTTGTTACTCGATCTTAATAAACAGGTAGAAACTTAAAAAGTATTTAAGTATACGTACAACAAACGTGATTTTCTTTTATAAATGTTGGTACGGAACCCTTCGTGCGCGAGTCCGACTCGCACTTGCCCAATTTTTCTTATTTATTTTAGCAAACAGTACATAGCGGCGATGATGGCTATCAGTTGATTTGTAATAGTACAATAAATGAGGAGATGGATACCCCAGAAAAATTTCGGCTACTTTTTCAGCTCAAGTAACATCTCAATTATATTGTATATTAATATTTTCACCCGACTTCAAAACGGAGGCGGTTCACAATTCAGTTGTATTATTTTTTCATATTTTTTAATGTTTGTTACCTCACTAATGCATAATTTATGGACCGATTTGGATTTATTTTTATTTCATAGAATATAAATATTGTTACGAATTGAAAATAACGCCATCTATCAGTGAATGGGAGAACTACATGAGATTAGATGTATCGGTTGTTTAAGGCTGTTTCATCTATCCTCTAATAGATGGCGTCGGTGTAAATAGAACATTTACGCAATTCTAGAAACACCTTACACGTTTCCAGAAATATCGTGAGTCGTCTCGAAAAGCCTAGTGATGTTATCCGGCCAGTATAAATAGAGCGGGAGCGAACGGACCGGACAGTAACAATTGAATACGGAAAGCGATCAACATCAAGCGAAGGAAATAAGTCGGAAGTGTTTAGTGGTGTTTTGCATTAGTGTGTTTTATTAGTGAAGTGAAAATTAAGTGTGTGTATCTAGTGTTATACTTAGTGTTTGTGTAGTAAATAAAGTTCAGTTTTCTGGCATAGTGAGTTATAATTTATCGTCGAACCCCAGCTCGTAACAAATTGGTGTCAGAAGTGGGATAAATTATGCCGGTTATGCCGAAAGAAGAAACTGAAGGTGTGCGTACCAGGAACCAGCGCCAGCAAGACCTGGACCAGAGACGCTTCGGAGACGTTTCTTCTCCATCGTCTGGTGGACCAGGCGAATCCGCGGATGCAGTGGAGCCTACAAGCGCACACTCCGTGGCGGTGCCCGACATCGCGGCTCTGATGACGTTCATGCAGGAGCATGCCCGCCGCCTGGAGGAACAGCTACACCGCGACAAGGAGGAGCAGGCCCGCCGCCTGGAGGAACAGCTACAGCGCGACAAGGAGGAGCAGGCTCGCCGTCAAGATGAGCACGCGCGCCGCCTGGAGGAACAACTACAGCGCGACAAGGAGGAGCAGGCCCGCCGTTTGGAGGAACAGCTGGTGGTGATGAAAGACCTCAGCGCCGCTGTAGGGAAGGACCTGAAGGTGGTAAAGGAGGAGCTCCAGCAGCACGAGGCTCGTATCAGCGACGTGGAGAAGCTCGTACACGACCAGCTTGTGACTCGCGTCGCCTCTATAGAGAAGCGTGTACACGACCATCACGAGACCTGTGTCGCTGAAGTGGAGAGGAGATTGCGTGGGCTCGGATCCAACGAAGTGACATCTGCGACTGTAGTGCCCTCACCTCGTGGGTTTAAGGTTCCACCATTTGATGGCTCGTCATCATGGTCTGCATACAAGATCCAGTTTGAGGCTGTGATGCGATCGAATGGGTGGACCTTGGGCCTCCGCGACCGGGCCTTGACAGTGTTGGAGGCACTCGGACAAGACGTCACCTACGAGAAGCTTCTTGAGGCGCTGGAGGCGAGGTACGGAGACGCGCACCTCGAACATGTGTATCGTGCTCAGCTGAAGGACAGGACGCAACGCACCGGAGAAACTCTGCAGCAGTGGGCTCTAGAGGTGGAAAAGCTGGTCAGGAAGGCATACCAGTCGTCTCCTGCGCTTATTGATGGGAACCTCGTACAGGCGTTTACGGATGGGATCCGGGACCTGGAGGTAAGAGCAGCAGTGAGGCTTGGGCACTTCAAGGACCTCAAGGACGCCTTAGCCCACGCTCTGGAGGTGGAAGCAGTGCGACGCGACGACCGAGGTCACCGCATCAGGGAAGTTGTGTCGTCACCTCGGTGCTACAACTGCGGAGAAAGAGGCCATATCCGCTTGAGCTGCCCAAAGCGTAGGCAGCCTGGTGACACCCTGTCTCCACCAAAGGGGTCGCCTGATGTGCCTGCCAGGCAGCGAGACCAGGGAAACGAGTAGAAGCCAGGACTGCGGGGCGGGTGCTGGCTGGTAATGGAAGAGCCCCAAGTATCTCGATCTCGCAATCATGCGACGGGAACAGCCTGATCATCGAAGGCGAAATTAACAGAACACCATGCAAGCTGACATTGGACACGGGTGCTTCTCGGACAGTCGTCGGTTTCCATCTGGCAAGACGGGTTCTTCGGGGCTGCTTCAGGAACAATGAATGTGTGAATCTGAGAACAGCTACCGGTCAGCACATAACCGTCCGAGGTGAAATGGAGGTGGATCTGAAGCTAGGCAACAAAGTTTACCGTCACAAAGTCATCGTGGCCGATATAGTGGACGACTGCATCCTGGGCCTAGACTTCATGCGGGAGTATCGCTGCGAGATCGATGTTAACCAGGGAGTGTTGAAATGTGGCTCGGAAGAAGTCTTCATGGAAGGCGCAACTTCAGGAAAAGTGTACTGCCTGAAGAATGTCACGCTTCAACCGCGGTCGGAAACGGTTGTACCGGTTTGTTTACCCGGGAGTTCTGGTCGAGGGAACCGCTGCGTACTTATCGAAGGCCTAGAGAAAGAGGCATCGTGGAAGATTGCACGAACCTTGGTAAGGGGTACCAAAGTTTCATCAGTACGCGCACTAAATGCGAGTGACAAGGAAGTGTTGCTCAAGAAAGGGACGGAATTGGGCACCTATGAAGGAGCGGCTTGGATGCGTAGATGTCAGGAGCAACCTACCAGCGCCAAGGTTCAGGCTGCACGATTCGACGTGTCTTCACTTTTGGAGGACTGCCAAAGTACCCTGTCAGAAGAAGAGAAGACCAAGGCTAAGAAGATGTTAAACCGGTTCGCCGATATTTTTTCGACCAGTGATGCCGACATAGGGAAGACAGCACTAGTCCAGCACAAAATAAACACGGGAAGTGAAGCACCGATTCGCCAGCGACCAAGACGTGTGCCAGTGGCACGGGAACGTGAAGTAGAAGCTATGATCGACGGTATGGTGAAAGAAGGCGTAATCGAGTCTTCGTCCAGCCCGTGGTGCTCTCCGGTGGTGTTAGTTAAGAAGAAGGATGGCAGCATGCGCTTCTGTGTAGACTACCGCCGATTGAATGACATCACGAAGAAGGACAGCTACCCGCTGCCAAGGATCGATGACACACTGGATACGCTGACGGGGATGAAGTGGTTTTCTACCTTAGACCTAAAAAGTGGCTACTGGCAGGTGGAAATAGATCCTCGAGACAAGGAGAAGACGGCATTCTCCACAGGGAAAGGATTATGGCAATTTAACGTCATGCCCTTTGGATTGTGCAACGCTCCGGCTACTTTTGAGAGACTGATGGAGCGAGTGCTTATGGGACTGATTGGAGACGCCTGCCTGGTCTACTTGGATGACATCATCATCGTGGGGCGCACCTTCCAGGATCACCTTCGAAACTTGGAGCAAGTGCTGTCAAAGATACGAGGAGCTAATTTGAAGCTGAGTTCGAAGAAATGCGCGTTATTCAGACGGCAAGTGAACTTTCTAGGACATGTGGTCTCGGAGAACGGTATTCAAACTGACCCGGATAAGATCATTGCCGTGAAGGAATGGCCAGTTCCAGAGAACAAAACGCAGGTCAGAGCATTCCTCGGATTATGCTCCTACTATCGACGGTTTGTGAAGAACTTTGCTGACATTGCTCGACCTCTTCATAAGCTCACCGAAGACAGAGTGCAGTTCTGTTGGAATGAGAGCTGTGACGTTGCATTCCAGAAGCTTAAGGAACATCTGTGTACTGCACCTATTCTAGGCTACCCTGACAATGAGCATGAATTCATAGTTGACACAGATGCCAGTAACACCGGAATTGGCGGCGTGCTGTCACAGAAGAAGGGTGATCAAGAAGTTGTTATAGCATACTTCAGCAAGACCTTATCCAAACCCGAAAGAAACTACTGCGTCACCAGGCGGGAACTCTTGGCTGTAGTAAAGACGTTGCAGCATTTCAACAAATACTTGTTGGGCCGTAAATTCCACCTGCGAACCGACCATGCAGCGCTGAAATGGCTACTTCAATTTAAGGACCCAGAAGGACAAGTAGCTAGATGGATTGAACTACTGCAAGAGTTTGATTTTGTAATACAACATCGCAGCGGCAAGTCCCATGGTAACGCAGATGCCCTATCGCGTAGGCCGTGTCCCGACCAGTGCAAGCACTGTAGCCGACAGGAAGCAAAGCAGGCAGCGCTAGTGAGGATGTTAAAGACGGATCTAAGCGACGAATGGAGAGAAGCTTTGCGGAGTGCTCAGCAAGATGACAAGGATGTACAGCCGATTCTTGAATGGAAAAAATCAGATGCGCCTAGGCCCAAATGGAGTGATATCGCAGCAATGAGCCCCATCACCAAGAGTTATTGGGCACAGTGGGAAAGCTTGGTCGTCCAGGATGGAGTTCTGTGCCGCAAATGGGAAAACGCTCGCGGTAACCAGTGCCATTTGCAAATGGTAGTGCCCAAAACTAAGGTGCCGGAAGTCTTGCAGCTCTATCACAATGGTGCTTCGGGAGGTCACATGGGAGTTAAGAAGACCCTTACTAAGATCCGGGAGCGGTTTTATTGGCTCCACTGTCGAGATGACGTCGAGGATTGGTGCCGCAAATGCACAAGTTGTGCGGCTGTAAAGGGGCCACATACTCGAAGCAGAGGTGCATTAAAGGTGTACAATGTGGGAGCTCCATGGGAGCGCATAGCGTTGGATGTCGCTGGGCCGTTTCCTGAGAGCCAGGACGGAAACAAATACTTCTTGGTTGTGATGGATTACTTCACGAAGTGGCCTGAAGTGTTTGCAATCCCAAATCAAGAAGCTACCACAGTGGCCGATAAGCTGGTGCATGAAGTCTTTTGTCGGTTCGGGGTGCCCTTGGAAATCCACAGCGATCAAGGCCGGAACTTCGAATCTGAGGTATTCAAGGAGACTTGTCGCGTAATGGGTGCACATAAAACCAGGACCACGGCTTATCATCCGCAATCAGATGGCATGGTTGAACGGTTTAACCAATCACTGGAAAGGTACCTGGCGAAGGTCGTGGAGAGCAAACAAAGAGATTGGGACAAGCACATCCAACCATTTCTCCTGTCATATCGCAGTGCGGTCCACGAAACTACAGGAGTAACACCAGCTTTTGCCAATTTCGGTAGAGAACTCCGTTTACCTGCAGACCTTATCACCGGTATTCCACCAGAATCTCCACGCAATATAACGGATTACGCAACCGAGCTACGCAACAGGATGAACGACGTATACGAGCACATCAGGGAATCTGGACAACAGATGTCTGAGAAGATGAAGACTCGCTACGACCGGAAGGCAAACAACAAAGGCTTCGATGAGGGATCATTGGTGTGGCTTCATAACCCAGTACGAAGCAAAGGAAAATCGCCTAAGTTACAAGCCAGATGGGACGGGCCATATCGCATAATTACCAGGATGAACGACGTCACCTATCGAATCCAGAAGGGGTCGCGAGGTGCACCGAAGATAGTTCATGTGGACCGGTTGGCTCGTTACTATGGGTCTAACGATGTTCGAGACGAACACGTTTAAGAGGGAGGCCGTGTTACGAATTGAAAATAACGCCATCTATCAGTGAATGGGAGAACTACATGAGATTAGATGTATCGGTTGTTTAAGGCTGTTTCATCTATCCTCTAATAGATGGCGTCGGTGTAAATAGAACATTTACGCAATTCTAGAAACACCTTACACGTTTCCAGAAATATCGTGAGTCGTCTCGAAAAGCCTAGTGATGTTATCCGGCCAGTATAAATAGAGCGGGAGCGAACGGACCGGACAGTAACAATTGAATACGGAAAGCGATCAACATCAAGCGAAGGAAATAAGTCGGAAGTGTTTAGTGGTGTTTTGCATTAGTGTGTTTTATTAGTGAAGTGAAAATTAAGTGTGTGTATCTAGTGTTATACTTAGTGTTTGTGTAGTAAATAAAGTTCAGTTTTCTGGCATAGTGAGTTATAATTTATCGTCGAACCCCAGCTCGTAACAATATCTTCAATCTTCCAGCTTGGTCTCATAGAAAGTTTTCCGAAATCGGTTCTGTATTTTGGATTTTTTAACAGAATAACTAGAATTAGTATTTATTGTAATCTAAGTAGGTAAATGAGATTGCATGTTTCTACGACTGTTTGAAGACGGCTTTTTTTTAACAACAACAATGGAATCTACCTGGAATTATTACATTCAAACATCAAAATACCTACGTTAGCCAAAATAATTCTGTGTCACGATCATAAAATTTATTGGTCAAAGTATCAATTTGTTTTGTCTCCGTGAGTTCACGGCAAGGTAGATTTTGTTGGGCTACACAGACGCACACATTGACACCTCGATCGCGTTGACGACGCGCTTGGCGCTATTGGCCTCTTAAATGTCAAAATGATTAGGTTTATGTTATTTTAAACTATGAATATTTATTTCACTTCTGCAGCAATCCACGCTGAAATATAAAAAGATAGTTACTGGTCACAGGCAAATCAAGACGAATACAGGCAAATTTACAACCAGAAAGTAGCATATAAGCTTTTGTTACTTGAGGTATGCGTTTATATTAAAATTTCAAGGGTGTCAAAGCATATTTTTCCGCCAGTTTTTCATCCAAGCTATATCAGCTATGGTAATGGGACAATAGGCTAAAACCAGCATAGAGTTGGGACAAATTTTCAGCAAACATCGGGTAATAAAATAATGAGTCTTAATCTTTACATTTTCCCACTCAAGGATCTATATTCTGCAGTTAATTGTTTATGAACTGTTCAGAATATTGTGGCATTTTAGGCTTTACAATATGTTGTTCAGTTCCAAATATTAAATAGCATAGTCTACTAACTGTGTGATACAATGTGACTTCAGCGTTATTTAAAAAGCACGCATCTAATCGATTACATTTTCTCGTGTGCGCATGTGAAAGGATCCAACGCATTTTTGTAAGCAATTGCCGAGATCAAAGGTAGAAGCGATCGGGGAGGCGTTGAACTATATTGTTTGTTAAATGTTTGTGATGAAAATCAATGAGCGACTGAATACAGCCTGTATTCAAAGTTAAGATGAGCTGCGTTGCAAATGACCGGTGTAGGAAGAAAATAATCACCAATATTAAATTATTAGCCTTGTTTTGTTCACGGGCTTTGTCTCCATGAGAATGATTAGACCATAGTCGACTATGCTGGCCAAGAACATTATGGAAAACTTTCATGAAAGTTTCTCCACAATGTTTTCCTTTTATTTAGCCAGCGTATATAGATTGGAAATGTCAGTGTTGCCTGTCCGGGGTTTTAAATATGAGACCCTCTGCTTAGCAGAAGTTCCTTCCTAGGTGATCGCTGTATAGCTTCATATATCTGTCTCGTTCATCTTTATTTTATTTATTTATTTATTCTTCATATACACAGAGTATATAGGCGGACTTAATGCCATAGGCATTATCTACCAGTCTACCTTAGAGTGGTGCAGAGAGAGAAGAAGTAGGTGTATTATATGATATAGGTTGCGAAAAGTTACTCATTTTGAATTAAATTTATTGGTCTTAGTAATTAAACATACTTACATAAATATATATATTATAATTAAAGTACATACATACATACATTAAAGGATGTATACCATAAAATTACCGTATATCGTGTCCTCATTATACCGTGAAATGTTCAGATTAGATACAATTTCAATCGAGATGCTTTACATGAATTAGTTACCCATCCAACGCTCAGTAAGTGCTAGAATTTGGTTTAGTGTTACGTTAATTAAGGTAGTCCGTGTGGTGACGGATTAAGAATACGCAATGTCACCACCCCATATCATCCCATGGGTGTCGTTAAAGCCGACAGAGGAAGCATATTATGCAAAGAACCGCACTGTAAGAGAAGGAAAACTTAATACAAACCCTATACCAACCCGTTTGGCCAGCGTGGTATAGTAGGCCAATTCCTCCTTCCAAAGGAGAGGCCTAGTCCAGCAATGGACTGTTAAAGGCTGATGATGGGATATAAGCTTTTCAATATCGCGGCGAAGTTAATCAAACTGATATAGGTAGCTGAAGTCGACATAAAAAAATATAAACCTGATCAATAATCGATCTACATAAAGCTAATTAACTTCTATTCAACTAATTATCAATTTAATTCTGTTTAAAACTTTACTGCTTAATTACCTGCTATTCATATACCTAATCTCCTTCATAAGCAACACGTTTCTGTGTTTTGCTATCTGGCTACTTTAATATATAAATCTAGCAGCTGGCAAAAGGCTTACCTTTTAACCACTACGGAGACTAAATAGATTGTGAATAGAGGCCTAATCCTTTAAAGGGATTTAGGTCACCTGGATAGTAAAGTTTGTCTGAAAATATTCGGCTGAACGGCTTTGGGTCAGAGATCAAAACGTTCGAAGACCCAATACATAAAACCCAATATTCATTTACTATTTTATTTTTTATTTTTATTTATTGATATTTTTTAAGGAATTGTCCTTCACAAACAGTAAACACGAGTATGATTAATTTAATTTGCGATTTCAGGAAAAGATAATTAAATAGTTTCAACAAAAATTGGTTAGAATGATTTAAGTTGAGAAAAAGTAATCCTAAATTAATAGCGAATTATAAATATGCATGAACAAAATGATTAAAAACAAACATTAAAAAACAAAATGCCATACAAATTTATTTAAGTAACAAATTCCTTTCTGATAAATAATATGCTTGCACAATAAAATTTGCAATCAAACAACTGCAATTACAATGTAGGGGCGAATATACGAAGTCTGGCACTTAGCATAATATGCAGTAGAACATTAAATATAAATTATTAAAATATGAGGTCGCCTACTATAGAGCTGTGAAATATTCCGAATTATTGCAACTCGGTTCAGTCGGTTAGAAAATAATGCTGGATCGAATCAAGCTGTCGAGCATAATAATATATGCTATGTATGACGTTGATTTGTTTACCCTTCCCTTGAGGAGGCCTATGTTCAGCATTAGACGTTTCTAGGCTGCAAAAATAACAGCAAATTTTCTTTATTTTTTCAAACGTAAAGTTGTTTTGTATTTTGTGACTTGTTACGATTCAAAACTCAATGCCAGGGATGTATCGCAATATTATTAACTGTGTAATTAAAACTGTGTATGTATTAAACGAGATCCGAAAGTTATTTGGTACAAATACGTCTTTTGTCGGCAATTTTATTAATCGTATATAAATAATTTACTAACAAAAGTCAGCTGACTTTTGTTAGTTAATTATCCCTTGGTTCTACGTTTTAGTACATGTCTCGTTTACTCGAGTTATTTAAGTCGTCTCCTTTCTCACTTGCCAAGCTCGTTTAGATTTATTGAAATATTCATAGTGCCCACGCCTTCATAATACATAATACGTAGCTTTATATCTGTTGCATTGTTTTTAATCTTAGAACTTTATAAAGTTAGACTGATTTAAGTCTGTATTTGATATATTGCACTGTCATATATTGACTTTCAATAGATGCATTGACTGTGGTGTGTTTCCTGATCTGATGAAAATTTGTAAAATAATTCCATTATTTAAATCAGGTAGCACATCTGACCCCACTAATTATCGACCAATATCTGTGCTACCCACTTTTAGTAAAATTTTTGAAAAGTTAATTCTAGACCAGCTCCAAATTCATTTTAATAATAATAAACTGCTTCACAGTAAACAATTTGGTTTTACTAGGGGTCGCTCACAGATATAGATCTACATAGATAACGCAATTATCACGATTTGTATTGAAACCAAGCGTGCCGACTTTTTAATACCTACTGTGACGTTGCCTGTATCACGAAATCGAAGCGATGCGCGACAGTATCGCTTGTGCGATATTCATCGTCTCCTAATACACAACGTCAGATCAAACGTCCGAAGCAAACGCGGCAACGTAATGTGAATAAAGTTTACTTAACGGTAAAACGGACGCGCGGGGACTTAAGTTAGTGGCGACCAAGCTCGACGCTTGGTCGGAGTTCAGACACGCGAAGTGCATGCATTTGCGTTATCTATGTAGATCTATGTCTGTGGGGTCGCTCAACAACCGATGCTGGTGTTGAGCTTTTAAATAGTATTTTCGATGCTTGGGAGCAGTCGCATGATGCTCTAGGAGTTTTTTGCGACTTATCTAAGGCATTTGATTGTGTTTTCCATGAAACATTGATCAGGAAATTACATCACTATGGAGTTAAGAACACTGCTTTAGATCTTTTAATTTCGTATTTAAGTAACAGGATACAGAGAGTAGATGTTAATGGCAAACGTTCTATGGGTTCAGTGGTCACAATGGGAGTGCCACAAGGTTCAATTCTTGGTCCATTCCTTTTTCTTATATATATTAATGATATGCCATATATTATGAAAAACAATGAAGAGATAGTGTTATTTGCTGATGATACATCACTTATATTTCAGCTAAGACGACAGCAATCAACTAATGACAATGTAAATGACGCTCTCTCTGAAGTAGTTAATTGTTTTAGTGCTAATAATTTACTTTTAAACGAAAGAAAAACAAAATGTATTAGATTTTCCACACTTAATGTAAAACAAGTTGAAACCAATATACGGCTGAATGGAGAAGAGTTGGATCTTATAGATAACACCGTTTTCTTAGGCATAACTTTAGATTCTAAGTTACAGTGGGGCCCACATATAAGTAAGTTGTCGAATAGACTTTGCCCTGCAGCGTACGCGGTTTATAAGATTCGTCAGTTAGCTGATATAGATACAGCCAGAATAGTATATTTCAGTTATTTTCACAGTATAATGTCATACGGCATTTTATTATGGGGCAATGCAGCTGACATTCAAACAGTGTTTGTACTGCAGAAGCGAGCTATTCGTGCAATTTACAGTCTTGGATCAAGGCATTCTCTGAGGGAAAAAATTAAGGAAATTAAAATAATGACTGTCGCATCTCAATATATTTATGAAAACTTGATATACGTCAGGAAAAATATCAATAGGTTTTTGAAAATAAGCGACATGCATAGTATAAATACACGAAATAAAAATAAACTTGTGCTACCTTTAACTAGACTGCAAAAAATTAGTAACTCGTATAAGTGTCAAAGTATATGTTTCTACAACAAAATTCCAGGCAATATTCAGGCATTAAGTTTAAATAAATTTAAAGTATTTGTTAAGCAGAGTTTGTATTCCAAAGCGTACTACTCAGTAAAGGATTACTTAGAAGACAGGAATGCCTGGGGTTGAGTTTCTCCAATTTGCATGCAGGCTAAAATGTCATGTAAATAGTATAATATTATGAATATTTGACATTAGTAATTTATCTATATTGTTATTATTTATATTCTGACATTCTAAAATTACTTCAGATTATTTTTATTTACTTTATTAGTAATTATTGTATTATGTTTTTGACATTTCCAAATTGACATTCAATTATTTTATTTATGTCTTGACATTTCCAAGAATTTAAGTGACATTTAATAATTTTATTTACATTTGTAATTTCTTTTTTTTTGACATTTGCAAATTGACATTAAATTATTATTATTTATTTTGTGACATTTTAATTAAGATGACATTTTATTGTATAATTTTTATTTTAAATTATTGTTTACAACATGTACTCAACCTTATGATAAAATGTAACGAGCAAGTACAATGCGGGAATTAGTAAACTTTTCAACTAATATTAGTGGCAACGTGTCTGGTGGCTTAGGCTGGTATGCTTATGCATACACCTACTGATGGCGTGGAGGCATAATGATTCAGGTCGTGCTGGCTCCCTCAATCAAGGTTGAGCCGTACGATGGCTGTTGAATGCGGGCCATCAGCGGGCTGAGTCAGTTATAAGCGTCAGATGATATCCTGCACTGTACTCGCATCTAAACCTATTATGTCTGGACTTCAAAAGAATATAAACGAAGAGATGAAATATAATGAAATGACAAAAAAAAGCAATGACTATGAGTTTGTTCCGGTCTTTCTTCTCAAGAAGTCATTTAGCTAGGAAAAGCCGGCATCATCTAGAATAGGGTTTTGACTTGTATAAGTGTTGTAAACAACCAAAATGCAGAAATAAAAAATATGTCTTTATGTCTTACACTCTGTAAAGCTAAATTCGTGAGGCGAAAGCTCAATTGAGCAATTTTTTTTTTGGTCTTTTCGGGTTCCCCTAAGAACTACGGCTAGACTGGCTCATACATATTCACGATTGTTTATCTCTGATTCAAAATCCAGACGTATCCACATTTTGATAGCTACATAGTCCCAAACATTTTTCTTGCTTTGTACGACTTTAGTTGACGCTGTCTCACTACAAGGTAAAGGCATGGAGCATAGATATTTAATAATAGAGGCACATTTCTTATGGCTCTTCTTATATCTCATGTGTCACTTAACTACGAGAGCAAGAAAGACGGAGAACGACGCCAGCGCCGCCAACGGCGCCAACCACGTACTACACTGACAACCGTCAATACGCCAACTTTAATCGGCACACGACATCCTTAAGAAATACGCTTCTATTATGTAAAATTTGTATTCATTGGTAAAGGCCTGCACCCATGTTCAATATAGTTTAAAAAATACTTTCGTGGTCAATAATACCTGGCGATGAAAAAAGAGTGGCCGTGAGTTTTATCGCAATAATATCTCAAACAAAAAAAGGTCAAACCTGATACAGGTAAACCTATAAAAAAAAAAATAACTTCACGCCTTTTATCCCCGAAGGGGTAGGCAGAGGTGTATTACACACCCGCTTTTTGCCAGTTATGTTTCGGTCCCAATGTAATAGGGGGCGAGCCTATTGCCATCTACCGGGCACATTATTAAGCTAGCTATGTGCCCGGGGTACCTGGGGATCGAACCCGAGACCATCGTCTCGGCAGTCCGTTACGTACACCACACAGCTATCGCCGCCATACAGGTAAACCTAGATTTCAAAAGACAATTAAAATGTTCCTCACTTGTTGTACCTACTCATGGTCACGAAAATAATTAATTTAATATTTTTTTTGGACCATTTTAGGGCGCCTACCCTTATCATATATCCACACAAAGATACCTTCTTATGTTGGCACGTATTAAGGTATGAAGCTAAGGTAATAAAAGAAAGGAGGAAAATATTTGAACAACGTTACATCCCTTCAGTTATTACCTTGCCCTAATTAGTAGTATGTAATCAGTTGATATTTCCTTATTAAGTATGAACCTCGACATTGGATTGAGAAATAATTTACTTAATGCCGAGGACAAATAGACGTATAATATTATTTTCGGTTGTTGAAATAAAAAGACTCTGCTGAAATATGAACAGGTTTATGTAAAATGAAGTATAACTATACAATAAAGATAATAATAACAAAGAAGAGGACTAAACTGAAACTTAACTGGACTGAAATTAAATAACGTTAAACAAATCTCGGTATATAAATATAAACAAAAATAAGATAATCAAACTGCCATGTTAAGTGTTCACCTTCGCTTAAAGTAATGACACTATCCGGGCACACTCCTTCAAATATCATTTTACTCTTATTATTTTTCTGTATATACATATTACAATATGTTGCCTATTTGTATAAATAAAAGTATCACTTTACTTACATAAAATAGATGACGCAGCACTTCCGTAATTATCATTTACTTATACACCGTTCAGTTGTTCACTTAGCACTCAACAACTTATGATCAAGTTCAGTGTTTCACGTCAGCTTAAATATAACTTGGATAGCACAAAATTCGCAGTCTTTTATCGTCTCTGCTGATGAACCTATTTCGTGATAAAATACTGAAAATTGATGATAGCCTAGTGGAGATACCAACAGACTGCCATGCAGAGGGTATCGGGTTTGAAGCCACGGCGCGCACCAATGACTTTTCGGAGTTATGTGCGTACTGAATTGTTAATTATCGCTTGTCCCGTGCCCCGGAGAGCACGTTAAACCGTCGGTCCCGGTTGTCATGAAGATCTTTGACAGTCGTTACAGGGTGTTAATACCTTCTAAAATAAACGGACACTAGTCTAAACCATGGAATATCGCTATCCCTTCGGGTTGCGGAGGTCAGACAGGCAGTCGCGTCTGTGAAAAAGCTAATATTCAGCCAAATCCGGTTAGACTAGTAAGCGGACCCCAGATTGAAACTGGGATAACGCTAAGAGGATGATGATGAATACTGAAAATAAAAGTGAAAACAGTCAAACAAAAGTTCATTTTGGTATCAATAACATCGCTACTAAATATAAGCTACATAATACTTAAAATAAAACTTACTTCAATGTAGCCTTTCGTAGTATAAACGTTGATCAAATTGAATCTAGCGCGCTACACCTCACGGGATCATATTAACATTTTCTTTATACCTGCACTTTCATTTACATTTGTCTGTACTAAGGTTAACTGCTTTTTAATTAATTAAAGTAAGTGACATTTTAAGGAGATGCGCTGTAAAGGGTTATCCCGCGTTGGTAAGGGTAGAATATTATGATTTATTATTTGAAATGAACGCATGTATATGTTTTGAAGTCTACCTCTTTGTGAATGTAAGTTTAATGTATAGGTACTATGTATAGGTCGGTTCATGAAAGATGACCACTGCGCAGAAATCATTTTTAGGTCCCCGTGGAGGTGCGGGGTGAGGCGCGGGTGGAATGCCTAGGGAATGCGTCAAGAACGGAGCCGGTGCACGAATGTACATATGCCTGACGGCCGCCATTTGTGGTCAACGTTCGTGAACCGATCTGTACAGTCTATTTAATTTAGTATATATTTGAACTTGTAATTATTCATATAAGAGTTCATAATGTTTAGATAAGTAATAACAGATTCAAAATTAATGAGCATACTTTCCTAAAAGTACATACATACATAGACTCACGCCTGTTTCCCCGAAGGGGTAGGCAGAGGCATATTAAACGCCCACTTTTCGCCAGTGTTTTGATCCCACGTAATAGGTGGCGAGCCTATTGCCGCTTATTGGGACATTTTGTTTGCCAGAGCCTCGTCCGTTAATCGGCAGGTGCACCACTTGCAGGTGAGCTTGGCTTGGGACCCTAAGTTCTTGGTGGGAACCCTATGCACCTAAAAGTAAAGTTTAAAATATTGCGCTAACAGGGATATTACTTTGAATTCGTCTTTCTATAATATGCTGGGTAATGTGGTTAGGTGACCACATGTAAAAGCGACGCGTCGTGTGATCCACACATTGCTGTTTCGATACAGGGTGTTCCTTCTGATCGTTTTCAGAATGTTAGTACCTACACATACCCCTGTGCGTTTTAGGATTTATTGTTAGTCCTCTAAACGGAGTCTTTTTATCCCGTGCCTCGGCGAACATGTTAAACCGTCGGTCCCGGCTGTCATGAAGATCTTTGATAGTCCTTATAGGGAATCAATTCCTTTGGATAAATCTGACACTAGTCTAAACCATGGAATATCGTTTTCCCTTTTGGTAAGAGATGTCAAACAGGCAGTCGCTCTATAGAAAAGCGAATATTCAGTAAAATCCGGATAGAATAGTAAGAAATAACGCTAGGAGGATGATGCTAAATGTAGCCTTTTCTAAATTTCATACATTTTATCATGAATACAAGTTATCTGGTGTCCTCAATAATATTGTTAACATCAGTTATTTTAAGTTTAAATTGCTGTTCATTCGTTTTCAAAACGAATCGTTATTCCCGCCTACGTGCTATCAAACCTTTACGAAATAAATGAAGTCACTTGGATAGTGTATTTAACCTATTTATGTTAGATGGTTGTTTACTTGAAAGTTTAACAAACTCGAAATAAGTCTGTGTGGGTTTAAAGATAATAGGTACATATTTATTATTTAAATAATTTGAAGAAAACGTTTTTCCCTTGAATTTTGCTGTGCCTATATTTCTTTTGATTTCTTGATAATAATATTGATATACTTCCTACTCAAGAGGTGTACACCTCTGCCTACCCCTTCGGGGATACAGGTCATTGGTGTGCGCCGTGGATTCAAACCCGCTAACCTCTGCATGGCAGTCTGATGGTATCTCCACTAGGCTATCGCTGTCGTTATTTTGGTTGCATTCACGACTTTCCTCTTGGAGCCCGAGGTCCGCTTTTAAGCCTAAAGAGATTTAATCTTAGACTTAAAATATAAAAAGCTGAAGAGTTTGTTTGTTTGTTTAGTTGAACGCGCTAATCTCAGGAACTACTAGTCTTAGATAGTCCATTTATCGATGAAGGTTATAGGCTTTATAACATCACGCTATGAGTGACAGGAGAGGAGCAGTAAGCCGTAAACGCATGGTAACTGCGGGCATCCTCTAGTAAAATATAGTTTTCTGTACAGAATTACGCAGACATAAGTCTATGTTTGTGAGTTACAGAATATTAGTGCACAACAAATCTCAGATCAAAATGTGTCAGATTTCATTACTGTCACCAGAAAGTAGAGTAGTTGACTAACTAAGTTATTTGTTGAGAGTGTCTGGGAACTTTCGTTTAGACACAATTTCACTTAAAATTCCTAGAAATCTGGATCAAAGTACCTAATCGTAATAGATTGCAGCGCTTATCACTTTGCCACAGACACCTCCTGACATTTAAAATGAACTTTCTATATCATTGTAATGTTGCCAGTGGGTGTTTCACTTTATGTCTTGTATAAAGGAAGTTGGTTTTAATTATGTATAAGGATGAATTTTCAAATGAAATAAACATTTCTTTGGCCGCGATTAAGGTTAAACATTATTTTTTCTTTGAGAACTTGTATATTAGAAATAGATTAGTATTTGTTGTAGAAATAATGTAGTAATAAAGAAAACAATCTATCGGCGTCCTTTCTTTTCCTTGCTCTTGTTGCTCGCTTGTGCGGCTATTGGTCGGCGGGCCTGTTTTGTCTACTCTTTAGTTTAGGTATTTGTTCACCAATGTGTTTCATTACTGCATCTCGGGTTGGCAGTTTTGGTTTGACAGGGGTACCATCATCATTTTTTAACTGCACTCTGATTCTGCCTCTAAACAGTATTTCCTTGCTAGGTTCCCTTGGATACAATTTGTTTTCCACGCTCACTCTCAGACCAGCGGCTACCAAAACATCTCTGATTTCCTGATGAGTAGGATTCTCCACGCAAACAGTCGGAAGTTTAAGACCTTGCACCAATGTCTTCTTACTATTTAAATATGCAGGATAAATGCAAATCCATCTTTCCACGTCGCTATGTTTTTTCTCTGGATTCCAAGAACTTATCATAGCAGCCATAGCTTAAAACAGTAGGTAATAAAATTAGCCCTAAAGTTATGACAGAAATATTACATACATACATAGACTCACGCCTGTTTCCTCGAAGGGGTAGGCAGAGGCATATTAAACGCCCACTTTTCGCCAGTGTTTTGATCCCACGTAATAGGTGGCGAGCCTATTGCCGCTTATTGGGACATTTTGTTTGCCAGAGCCTCGTCCGTTGATCGGCAGGTGCACCACTTGCAGGTGAGGTTGGCTTGGGACCCTAAGTTCTTGGTGGGAACCCTATGCACCCGAGAATATTAATATTACGAAATGGTGAATACATTCAAGCCAATAGCTTGGTCACTTTAAGATTTCTTATGAGAAGTTATCAGGAGATCGTTATTTGATTTGCGATTTCGGCATATAAACGTGTCGTTGTCTTGCTATTCATAACAAATCGTCAGAGTTAACATTGTTGGCGGCGGTCCCCCGTTTGACAGTTACTTTCGTTTCTAAAGTCAAGATAATGCTTGCCACTCACAAAACGCTGACAAAAGTGATGCAGGTATTGCAAGCATATAACTACTTTTACATAAAAAATAAACATTAAAATCTTATAATGACAATGTTTGTTAAAGGTGGGACTAAAATAAATCTGGCGAAAAGTGGGTGTAGCAATATACCTCTGCCTACCTCTTCGGGGATATAGGCGTGAGACTATGTATGTATGTATTGTTAAAGGTGTAGGTATTCATTAACATATATTAAAAAAATAAATATCAGCCAGCACTAAAATATGTGGCAGCTGTCGGTATAATTACAATTCACAGAGCATTATGTAGTTACACAAATTCCTATCAGATTGCTTTATTTCAAATGATTTACCATTCCTGACCTTGAGAATGACTAGCATGAAAACATACGATGAAACATTGATGGCGTACACGCTTAGTAGATAAATCCACAAATATAACATGGCACATACGTACCCATAGCCATAGACAGTAATAGAACGTCAATTCTGGTCATTATATTTGACCAAAATGCTGTTTCGATCTAGTCTCGGTGTTTACAAATGGTATTTTCGCAAAATTATCTAACACTAGAATTATTTATTTATTTATTTATAGTCTCACGCCTGTATCCCCGAAGGGGTAGGCAGAGGTGTAAATATTACACCCACATTTCGCCATGAATTTTTAGGTCCCACGTAATAGGCGGCGAGCCTATTGCCGTTACCGGGCACATCACCAGACCCCGGGCTGCTACTGAGTATTCGGATAAACCCAGTAACACTTTTGCTAGAATTATATGGAGTTAATTAAATTATAGGTACTATTACGTGGGCCCTAAAAATTCGTGGCGATATGTGGGTGTACTATTACACCCCTGCCTACCCCTTTGGGGATACAGGCGTGAGTCTATAAATAAATAAATAAAAATAGAATTATATTGGAGAATAGATCAGAGTTAACATCGATCTACATATCAAATTAGACTACATATAGTGACTTCTATACCTATTCTGTATAGTCTACCAGAACATTTATTGTATCCCAGTTCGTTCCAAATTCAGTTTCAGTGTCTGTCAAAATACGAGAATCAGCCTTCAGATCATAGACATAAAAGTTGTATGATATATTTTTGAAATCATTAAGAGAAACATTCTCTCTCTCTCATAGCATATATCAATAAGTATTATATAAATACTAGTATTTTGAAATTTTCAGACCTTTGTCGCAATTATAATAATCATCATCAGCCTTTAACAGTCCACTGCTGGACTAGGCCTCTCCTTTGAAAGGAGGCATTGGCCTACTATACCACGCTGGCCAAACGGGTTGGTGTAGGCTTTGTATCAAGTTTTCCTTCTCTTGCAGTGCTGTTCTCTGCATAATATGCTCCCTCTGTCGGCTCTTACGACACCCATGGGATGATATGGGGTGGTGACATTTCGTATTCTTAATCCGTCACCACACGACCAATTATAATAATAATATAATAATAAAATTATAATAATAATATAATAATATTCTACCACATTCACACATCACCATCTAGTCCCAAACTAAGCAAAGCTTGTACTATGGGTACTAGACAATGGATAAACATACAAATATACGTATTTTTTTGTAAATACATACTTAATATACATAGAAACACCCAGGCCAAGACAAACATCCATGTTCACGCACACAAATGTTTGACTTGAGCGGGAATCGAACCTACGACCTTCGGCGTGGCAGTCGCTTACATTCTGCTGCGCCAACCGGTCGTCATCACGCCACGCAGGCGAACGTGGACAGAAGCCAGTCTACTAAAACTAAAGTTACCTTTACAATATTTGTGGCAGATTGCCAGTAAAACGGTCCATTTCGTACAAGAAAAAGCCTCTGAGTTATACAATCTCCTGCTTGCTAACTAATATCTTATTAGAGAAAATAAACATCTGAGATTTTATCGCTTGCCAAAGCTCACAGATGAAATAAAACTAAGTTTTTTATACGTCCTTGTAATATAAACGCTAAAATATTGTTTCATGGTAGTTGCCTACCCATAAATCACCCAGTTGAAGGTAAGAGTTATGTTTTACTAGTTTTTTGGGCGTTTGTAACTTGCGTTAATATACAGGATGTTGATATGCAGCTGCAAAATATTTTAATACTACAACATAGACAGTATACTTATTAACCTAAAATTATTTTAAACAGTGTGCGATGATATAAGACCACATTTTCATTAAATGTTACTTAGATAGTAAATCAGAATAAACTGTTAAATCGTGCAAAATAAGACTGAATCGCGCTGTCACTGTAGGTACATGAGTATGTGTGTGTTAAGCACCTGCAATGGCAAATTGGCGATCAGCTGAGCAGAGGCGGCGGTCAATACACTGAGTTAATTTTTAAATTGTATGATAAAGATTTTTTTTTTAACTTTTAGTGACTTATTTTTTCGCGTATTTATATTCAGTTATACTAGTATATACACCCCTTAAAATATTTTGCAATTGCAAATCAACATCCTGTATAGTTTATTAACTCGAAAAAGTGACTTAGCGAGACGCATTAAGGAGCTCGCGTTTGTTTAAGGGTTAATAGGATAAAACGCAAAGATGCATTCGAAAAAACGCAAAAATATTATTTTACCTTTCTGAAGTAGGGTTAAATAAAAGCCATCAACAGAAATAAAAAGGTTCTAGTTAACGATTTCGTGAGCTTTGTTTTTAAATGTTATCCTAACACACTTTCTAAAACAAAAGTACCTAAAGTAATTTTTTATCTTTAAGAGAAATTCGACGACCGGTTGGCGCAGCGGGAGTGTAAGCGACTGCTACGCCGTTGGTCGCGGGTTCGATTCCCGCTCAAGTCAAACATTTGTGTGCATGAACATGGATGTTTGTCTTGGTCTGGGTGTTTCTATGTATAATATGTATGTATTTACAAAAAAAAAAGTATATATGTATGTTTATCCATTATCTAGTACCCATAACACAAGCTCTGCTTAGCTTGGGACTAGATGGTGATGTGTGTATGTGGTAGAATATTATTAGAATATTATTATTATTATTCTCTTTATTTTAACCTTTTCTCATAATGATATTTTACATTTCTATGTTATTTAGAAAAAACAAATATAAAAATATAAAATAAAATTACGGGGCTCACCGGTATCGGGTGCAGGGACCAAGCTACCGGTGGTTAGGGCTCCAGAGAGAGGAACCTCCTGACGATACGAGCCGTGGCCAGCAATACTGCCTTCTGTATAGAGGACTTAATCCAGCCGTCTAACGCGAGCCTCTTGAGGTGGTGATCGAGGCTCTTGGCAATGAGACCATTAACTGACACGACTATCGGTACAATGATCGCCGAGTCCACATCCCACATGTCGACAATCTCGTGAGCCAAATCCAAATATTTTATTTGTTTATCTTTCTCGGCTTTCACGAGATTCTCGTCATGGGGAATGGTGACATCGATGATCATTGCAAGGCGCTTAGATCGATCTATCACTACTATGTCTGGCTTGTTAGCCACAATAGTTCTATCAGTAATGATAGATCGATCCCAATACATGGTGGCACGACCATTTTCAAGAACTGGGTCGGGCACATACCTGTAGTACGGTATTTCAGAGTCGACAAGTTGGTACTTTAAGGCAAGTTGCTGGTGGACAATCCTGGCCACTTGGTTGTGTCTATGCAAATACTCGCCGTTGGCAAGACGAGAACAACCAGATACTATATGTCTGAGAGATTCACCAGGCTGGTGACATGCCCGACATATGTCAACCGTCCCATCCCTCAGGATATACTTCCGGTAGTTACTCGTCATGACAACCTCGTCCATAATCGCAAAGACAAAACCTTCTGTTTCGGCGAAAAGATCGCCAAAACGTAGCCAGGACACAGATGCTGGTAAGTCTACATCGGGTCCATGCAGGGCCCGATAAAAACGTCCATGCAGCTCTTTACCTTTCCATACCTCCTTGCGCTCCTCAACACCAAGTACGGCAGGTTTGCGCCAGTTCTCCTTAGCCAGACCCAGCGGGGTAAGCCCGTTGTCCACAGTGACCACATCACGGTGGACACCCGCGTCAGTGCTGAGAAAATATTCCCTGAGATTGCACACCTCGCGGTTATGGAGGGTTTTGGCACTTAAGAAGCCGCGACCCCCGCACTTCCGCGGGATGTACAATCTCATTACTGACGACCGCGGGTGATGCATCCGGTATGTGGTTAGTAGACAACGGACTTTTCTATCCAAGGCATCAAGTTCTGTTTGAGTCCACCTAAGTATGCCGAAGGAGTACATTAAGACTGGCATGGCCCAACCGTTACAGGCGCGCACCCTGTTGCCGCCTGATAAAAAACTATTTAAGATTTTTCTCAAACGGCCAAAGAAGCGCTCCTGCAACGCCTGTTTCATGCCAGTCTCAGCAATACCTAGTGCCTGCGACATACCTAGATATTTGTAGGTTTCGGTTGCAGAGAGAGATCTAAGTTGTGTGAAATCTGAAAGTTCTATACCATCAGATTCCACAACCCTGCCCTTCTTTACATGCAAGACCGCACATTTATCTACACCGAACTCCATCTTGATAGACTTACTAAAGTTTTCAGTTACCTTTATTAACTCTGTCAACTGGAGGTCAGTGGAGGCAAATAGTTTTAAGTCATCCATAAAAAGAAGGTGAGATATTACTTGACCTCTACTGTGCAACCGATAGCCTAGCCCTGAATTCTCGAGCAAAGTGCTAAGAGGATTCAGCGCTAGACAAAACCACAAGGGACTTAAACTGTCACCTTGGAAGATCCCTCGTTGGATCTTAATAGGATCGCCGCATCCGAGAGTCCGTCGATACCCTGGATAGCGAAGAACCGTACTCCACTGCCCCATACACGTCTTCAGGAAAGTGCATAGATTTGAATCAACTTTGTACAACTCTAGCACTCTCAAGAGCCATGTATGTGGCACAGAGTCGTAGGCCTTCTTATAATCTATCCAGCATGTCGCTAGATCCTTTCGGCTACGCCGAACCTGT